>PITA01016682.1:0-45760 GCA_004023965.1 Spilogale gracilis
TGTTCCAAGATTCATTCCCCATGCCCCACACCCAGTGCTCCACGCAATAGGTGCCCCCAGTACCCACCACCAGGCTCTCCCATCCCTCCACCCCCCTCCCTCCAAGTCCCTCAGTTTGTTTCTGTGTCCAAAGTCTCTGTTGTTTCGTTTCTCTCCCTGGATTACCCTACTTCCCATTTACTTTCCTTCTCCCACTGTCTTCCAGGTTACTCCTCATGCACCGCAAGTAAGTGAAACCATGTGACACTTGACTTTCTCTACTTGGCTTATTTCACTCAGCTTAAAAAAAAAACAAAAAAACAAAAAAAAACCAGTTTACTAGCAGTCTCTCATCCTTGTTCACTCATTCAAGCCTTGTTTGGAGTATCTACTGTGTTCCAGACACTCACTGAGCTTGGAGCGGGAGCTACAAATGTGTAAGGCCAAGACACGTGCCTTTGGGAACTCATGGCCTGAAACGGTGGAAAAGGTGGGCAGATACATAGTCATGCAAATAGTTCATTGCAAAAGTATTCAGCACTTCCAAAATGGAGAGATGCGCCAAGTGCCCCATCTCTCAGTAACACTTCACAGTGACATTAAGAGACAGGAGTTTTTATTAGCTTCATTTGATAGATGAGGAGCTTGAGACTTACAGCAGTTTAAATGTAAGGGAAAACCAGTGCTCAAACCCCTGTCTTCCTAACTTAAATTCTATCACCTTTCCCCAACCACTGCCCAAGAGCAAGAGTAGCCCAGAGTTACACTGTAAGGTGGATATCCTTCCATCTTCTGAGGGAGGGAGAGTAGCTTGCTTGACAAGCCTGTGGGAAACTCCAGTGTGCCTCTGCCTGGGCATGTCCTGGGGATGCAGGGGACTCATTAAGGCTGTGCTGTCTGCACCTAGAGGCCACTGAGCCCCCCACAGTCTAAGGAAACCTGAGGGTCCTTTTCGGGGCACCTGGGTGGTTCAGTCAAGTAAGTGTGTGTCTTCAGCTCAGGTCATGATCCCAGGGTCCCAGGACAGAGCCCCACATCAGGCTCCCTGCTCTGTGGGGAGCCTACTTCTCCCTCTCCCTCTCTGCTCCCCCTGCTCACTCTCTCTCTCAAATAATCACTAATTTTTTTTTTTTTTAAGGAAACCCCAAGGTCCTTCTAGTCAGCCTCTGTGCCAGTCCCTGAACAGAATGGGCCCTTCCCACCCTGTGGCCTTGCCTCTGTGTTCCCTATGCAAGGAATGACACTGGCCGCCATTCCTTCTTCTCCTGCGTCTCAGTTTCTCTAATCCCTACTTCGGGAGGCATGTTTATGGTAAAGGCCTTTTGCAACCTGACCACACCCCTTCTTTCATTTTCTTGCGATTTACACCACTTGTTCCATACTACCACCGAAGTACTGTCTATGAGTGTTCGCCTGCTTTCTTATGTTGGCTTTGACCTTCCCATATCACCAGTGCTTTCTATCACAAGGTCAAAGACAATATTTCTTTCATTTATCTGTACCGTTAACCGTAGAAGAGGGCTGCTGATAGAGCAGATACTCAGTACTTGTTGACAGATGGTCTCCTTCACCAGTTGACTTACTGTCTCAGTGAATAAACAAATGTTACATTTAAACAATGAAATTCTTTCCAGAGGAAAAGCAGTCAGGATAAAGAGGGGTCAAAGGGAAAATGATGGCCTCTTGGATCCTTCTCACCTCTTTCTCATGGCTATTGCTCATTTGGGAATGGGAAATTATTCTCTGCCAAAGTCCACGCTCTTGGAACCTGGACCCTACCCCTTCTCTTTGTAGTAGCCTCCTGCTTTAGTCCAACAGCACCATTTTAAGGCCATAAACTCTTTGATTACGGAGACTCTTCAGAACTGACGCTCCATTAGGGAAAGATAATTACTGAAAAGGACCTGACCTCGTTGGTTAACTAATAAAGTCCTTGTGGCAGAGAGCCGAACCTCCTCGGCAACCATCTCTTCCCCTCCAATCCTTACTCAGCCCTGGGACTCCAGGTGGAGCAACTCTGCCTGGCCATCTAGTGCCTGCCCCAGCTTCCCATTCATGAACATCTCCAGCTCTTCAGAGATGCCATGCTCATTTATGGTTTTCAGTACACATCCCAATTCGCAACCCTCCCAACACGGCCTTTTTCTCATGACCTCCTGACCCCATCAGTCTGACCTAAGCTATTTGCTGGTATTCACGAAATCATTTCTACTTGGCAAATGATTTTCATTTAGAAACACAGTATGCAGAAGAAGGGTTCCAGAGTGAGACAACCTGGGATCAAGTTATGGCTTTGCCATTTTGCTAACTTGTTGTCTTGGGGTCACTTTTAACCTCTTTGAACTTCAATTACCTTGCCTATAGAATGGGCCCAATATTACCTAATGATAGGGTCAGTGTGAGAATTAAATGAGGCAACATACATAATCCCTCTACCACATGCAAAGTTCTCAGTAAGCATTAGCTCCTTCCCCCCATCACCACCAATAGACTTATTGTGAGATTAGTTAAGTTAATCCTTGATTTCTTATTTGTGAAGTATGAAACAGAAGCATGAAACACATCAAAGACACACAGCAAATAATTTCCCCTTCTTTTTTTTGCCCCCAGAAAATGAATACCAGTATACCTAAACTCCATTTTACCTTTTGCTTACTTCCAAGCCAGAGAAACAGAATTTTACTTAAATCTTCATGCATTACAGGGAAGAGGCTACTAGGCTAGAATGTATTTTTTTTAATTCTCTTTTAAGATTGTAGTAAAATAAATTTGAGACTACAGTGGAATTCATTCCTAATTCAGGCATGGATAGAAAACTTCGCTCATTTGTCAGACAGTCGGGCATGTGAACAGTGCTCTAGCCACTGCCCCCAAAGCCCAGGCCGACATGGAAACCAGCCAACAGAACCCTGTTGACCATGACCTTTGGAAGTGGTCAGGACATCCCAAACCCAGGGAATCCTGTGTTTTTCAGATTCTGCAGCATTTGGAGTCTCTTACTAAGATGAAAAGGAATGCTGCCTTTCTAGTCATCGGGCCTCTCTGCCAACTGCCCTTTAGCCCAGAAAGGGCTAGAACCCACATGTCCTTCCACTCAGACTTCCAGGGTTGGTCCAAATATTGGGCATGGAATTGGACACCAAGGCTACCACATCTAGGGACTGAAACCGATGGAAAAGACTCCGTAGATCCAGTTTTGCCTGGCAGCAGGAGCCATGCCATGCTGTCTTATTTCACGGAAATGTTGCTGGCCTCCAGATTCCTGAGTTAACTCCAAAACGCAGAAATGCCAACATGACCCAGGCTGTTCTCCAAGCTCCATGCCTGTGTCTGTCCATGGGTTTTTTTAAGCAACCCACATGGGCACTTGGTCCTGAATAAGAACATTCACAGAAGAAAAGCCCCAGAGAGGCTGGGTCAGGAAAAGGAAGGTCTTCGGCCGATGATCTTTAGGACCACAGTTTAAAGACTTAATGCGACAGCTGGAAATGAGCCACTGCCCTCAAGCAGCTGCCATTCTTCTAGGCCTCCAGGTCTGTCTACTCGGTTGGCACATGGGGCCTTTCGGCACCCGCTTAGGCTGCTATCAGCTGAGCTGCAGCAGGAGGGTGAATCAGACATGGTTTCCAAGACGAAAGAAAACACAACCAGCTTCGAACACTGCCCCTTAATTCCACCCAGCCCACATGGTCTGCACTTCTGGGACTGCGAGGCTTGCCGCTGGGACGTGTGATCTCTGGCACTGGGAGTCAGGAATCCATTTGATTTATTTAGATGTGGTGCCACTCCTGGGTGGGTCTCCTAAGGTTTCCGTGGCTTTCCACTTCAGATTTTCCCTTTACTCCACTCCCTCGAGCCCCTGCCAAGCCTACCATGCTTCAGCCTGGTCCAAGCCAGCCCTAAGAATCTACAAATTAAAGGTTCTCCTTTGATGGCTTTCATGTGGCAGTTTAGGAAACTCCAAGTCCAGTCCTAATCTGAGGACTTCAGCCCAGGTGGTATCTTCTGGTTTGAACATAGGCCTTTAACCTCAAGGCCTAGGGCACCGACTCATTCCAGAAGTAGTGGTCATTCAAAAGCAGGAAGTAGGTTGGGCAAGCATCCTTGGTCACCCCAAAAGATCTACTCTTGGTCTTCACATCTGCAGTCACTTTGGCCGTGGCTAAGTGGTTTTGTCCTCCCCTGGCCCTCAGATTCCACAGCCTGCTCCACCCACCCAGCCCACCCTCAAATTGTAGCCGAGCGGGTCCTTAAAGTAAACAGAGCCATGGCACATGGCACTGCTTCCTATAGTGGTGGCCTCCATCACCCTGGTGGTGGGGAAACATGGACAGAGGGCTCCTTGGCATCTGCTCCCAGACAGCCACTCTCAGTGATTCCAGTACTTGAGGGCATGATGCTGCTCCCTGGGGAAAAATCACTCACATGTCAGCCCTGAAGGTGGTAGGACTGGGCACTATTTTTCCGCAGAAACATAGGAATGATGAAAGTAACAGCAGCTGTCATTTGATTGGGTGGTAATCTGGGAGCCATCTGTGAAGGAAGATGAATGACTTAGGCTGCCTGACAACGTCTTCCATGACTGCGAGGAAGGAACGTGGGAACTCAGGGGCTACCTAGGTACCTTGCAGGTCTTTCACGTAACTTCCAGAAACCTCATCCTTCCTAAATGACAACATCCTCCCCACAGTGAGGGGAAGAAGGTAAAGTATCTCAAATGTCCCTCTTTATCTTTCTGAAAAAATGAGCTATTTCTCTTCATAAGATCTTTTAACACCTCCCCATCTCATGCGTGTTTGCACTCCAGCATCAGTGGACCCTTTGCTTTTGGCACTAGAAGCTGATGACTTGTCCTTCGCCGCAGTCTCTGGCTGTAGCCATCATTTCCTTTTGATGGCCCTTGGAACATCTTTGTTCCAGGCACCATTCTCAAGAGTAAGAGTGCTGGACCACTGACTTTTCCTCCCTTTCCCTCCTGACCTTTTATGTTTCGCGCTGCCTTGATAGATTTATCCCTTCCTCTCATCTAAATGCCTCCTTTCTCTCCCTCCCACTGATCCATTCATTCTAACTTCTCTACACACCAAGGGTGGAATTCTCTTAGAATTATTTATAGGAGGATACTTTTGTATATTTCACCTAAGTCAATATTTATTGAGAAATTTCAGTGCCTAGAGAACCTTGTATCAGATATTGTACAAAATCATACTCTATCCCTGCTTCTCATTTCTCTTTGTATTTCCATGTCCTACATATTGTAGGAATTCTTCATATCACTATATCAAAGCCACTCCCTCACCTGTGATTTCAAAAGCTTCTGCTACCAGGCCACAAACTGTGTAATCATCCCCCACATCCAGCTTCCTCCCTGTCTCTGCCTTGAATGCCCCCCACCCAGCTCTGACCCTTCTCTTGCTTTTAGTCCCAACCAGTATGATCCACACCAACCCCTTTCCTATAAGAATCCCTCCCCACCGCTCACTTTTCCTCACTCCCTGTGGGTCACCTTTTCTCCCCTTCCTTCTTCAGGCAGAGGTAACTGAGACACCACATGGATAGACATCATTCCCAAGGAAAACAGATTTTTGGCTCAGACCAGGAAGTCCATTTTTCAGTATGAATAACACAACTGTCCATCATTTTACCTTTGTCAGTTTTTTAAGCAAATAGCTTAAGCAGCAGTAGGTTGTTTGGGGCAGCCAGGAAAATGAGCTCTGGCCCTTGTGCTCCAGACTAAAGGAAATCAGACAGCAGGCTTAAAGGCAGGAGCGTAAACTCTCCACTTCCGATGTTTTTCCTTTCCATTTGGTTTCCATGGGATCCTGTGTTGGGGGCAGGGAGGGCTTCCAAAAGTACCAATGCATATTCTCAGCAAAATAAAGAGCCAAATATCAGAATGGGAGAGAGAGAGAGAGAGAGAGAGAGAGAGAGAGAGAGAGAGAGAATGCATTATAGAAATGGGTGAGGGACCAGCACCGAAGAATTTTGTATGCCTAACATTTTCAGAAGCCCCACCCCAAGGCTGATTTTGCAAGTGCCGTGTTGTCTGCCATTTCTACCTAAGTGCTGTTCCTAAGAATTATCAAAATCCAGAAAAGGCTGCTTCTTTAGGATTTGAAGTGTTTTCCATCTAGCTCACAACCTAGAGTAGCAATGTCGTGTTTGGGGGACTGAGACGGAGAAACCCCTCTTCTTCTTTAGGGTTTTTTGTCTGTTTGTTTGTCTTTGGTTTTTGCTTTGTTTTGTTTGAAATTTTATCCTGTCCCGTAATATTTTATGTGCTCTCCTCTGGGTCTTTAACAGTCCTGTGCCTCAGCAAGACAGCAGGCTTCTCTGAGTCATCCATGTTTTCTGGGATTCGACACTGTGACCTATGATTGAAATTCACTAAAAGGAAACAACCATGAGCTCGAAATGGTCACAGCGAGCGGGAACTCCTAAGGTCCCCCGCTTGATGAGCAGCTGAGTCTGACAGACTAAACAAAGTTGGGGAGAAGACACAATTTGTCTTTGCCATCATAACTTCCCTTTCAAACCCAGATTTTCCCCCATTTTGGCACCAGCCTGAGACACCGTCTTATGTCTTCTCTCTGCAGGACCTGTTAGCTAATTGTCAACAGATCCTGGAGTTTGTCTTTGCTGGCTCCAAGACAGTGATGCCTTCAAGAGTATTTGCATTTTTATAAAAGCTTCTTGGAGCTGGAATCTCTAAGGGTGGCCTATGAAGCATCGTGACATGTAGTGGGAGAAGATGGTGTTGAATTTCTTGTGTGTGTGCGTGCGCGCGCGCGTATGTGTGAATTTCTAAAATCACACTATACGGGGGATGCACCCACCCAGGAGTATGGTGGCGGAGGGAGGAGGAGCCGTGGGTGCGCTAACACCATCGTGTCACAATATGCTGTGCCAGAAGGAAGAACATTAAGCATGTATGGCATGCATTTATTCATTCCAAAGAACTCGAGCTCCTCCTACGTGCCAGGTTCCATCCAGGTGCTAGAAATATTGCAGCAAACAAAACACAAAAATCGCTGCCCCATGGAGTGCAGGCATTCTAGAAATAACAATAGAGCAGTAAAACAAAATCAGTGGTTCTGTTTTTTTTCTGTGATACCGTAAAGAATATTCAAGGACAGACAGTAGTGAGAGTCCAATCTCATAGGCATGGGCAGATCCCCTCCCCCCCACCCCACCGCTGCCAGCAGGGGCATTTTGAGGCCCGCCACTTGCCTCCTCTCTCAGGCAGACTTTCCCTAGAAAAATGGATCTAAGTACAGAGCTGACTTCCTCTAAAAAGCCGGACTGTTTTGACCCCTTTATAACATCCTTCCCAATCTCCCCGACAGAGCCCACCCTCCTCCTTGTTTGCGGGTGCTGGACACATGCCTGCCTTAAGGCAAATAGCAGCTTTCATGGCAACTATGCACGTTTCTTTCTCCTTCACTAGACTTTCAATTCTTGAAGGGCAAGGATCAAAGCTTTAATCTCCCTCTTCGAGTTTATAGCTCGGCCACAGTGCCTAAGAGAAATAAATGTTGGTGGAGAGAATAAATAAATAGATGATTATCTCATTAGCTTTCAGTCACTCTAGTGCTTCAACTGCTCTTACTCCTAATGGGGACATTGTATGCTTGGGGGCCAGAGCTTTCCGTATGAGAAGGCTGTTTGCTGAATCCTGAGAGGGGAAGGAGACTCTTCAGTAGGCTTCTAGGGCCTACTTTGCCTCTCTGCCTTCAGACACTGGGTATCATTGGCCACCACACCTCGGCCTCCCTGAACAGACATGGGGGACGCTAGCTGCCAGAATTATAGCCCTTGTATTAATGTCCATTCACCTGAGCTCACCAGCATCAGAGAATTCCAATTCCAGAATACTCTCTCGTCACTGGAGGAAAGCTAATCCCGTGTTCCTGACGATAAAGCCCACGGTGCTACAAGACTCCAGGGGTCTCTTAAGTCACTGAAAATATTAAGTGCTTCCAGTGTAACTAACTTTCTTTCCTTTCCTCCTTCCTTTCTTCCTTCCTTCCCTTTTTTCTTCTCTCTCTCTCTCTCTCTCTCTCCCTACCTCCCTCCCTTTTTCAGATTTGATTTATTTATTTGACAGAGAGAAGCACAGCTAGAGAGGGAACACAGCTAGAGAGGGAGAAGCAGGCTTCCCCTCCGAGCATGGAGCCCGATTCTGGGACTCCAGGATCATGACCTGAGCCGAAGGCAGATGCTTAACCAACTGAGCCACCCAGGGGCCCCTGTAACTTTCTTTCTCATAACACGTACTTCACTGAATTTTAAGTCTTGGAAAATTGGTGAATGCCTATATACTGTGATATGGCCCTGGCCCCACATTTTTTAGCAAGAATTTCAAGAGCCTCTGGAAAGTGATAGCAAACTACCTTCCTGGGCTTCTCGCTTCTGTGCGCCCCGTGTCCTTTCTGTTCCCATTAGCCAGGTCCCTCTACGCCTCAGAGAAGATGCAATGGGGTTTTCAGTTGGTTCTAAGTTCTTCAGGACTGGCTGCTGTTAACAGTGCCATGGGCGCTGAGGAACCTCAGCACGGCCATTCCCCCCAGCTGTCAACTGGGACTGTCAGTTCTGCAAGAAAGCAGAGCCTGGGAGAGAAAAGGCCATGAACCCATCTCCTTCACTGCAGCTTTTCGAACAACCCTCCCCTTGCTCCCCAGCTCTGCCGCTGCCTTCTCGTGGCCTCCTCTGTGGGAGGCAATTTGGGGCATCCCCCAGGCAGGCTCCCATGTGGTCTCCGTGGCGCTCTTCTCAACCCCCACTCCATTCCAGAAAGATTCGCTCCCTCTACCCTCTGAAGCTGTTTCACTGGCAGTGAAAAGCACACATTGTCAGAACTAGGCACAGATCAGGGGTGGGGGAGAGGGATGGCGTGAGTCCCTTGGCTTCCGGTGGGCTCTGCGGGATGAAAAGAGCCCCCTGGCTAATGTGTCTCATGCAGCGGAGATCATCTTTCCAAGTCTGGCCCAAATCCGTTCCCAGCCCGACCTGGTTCTGGAGTGTGCAGGGCAGATGTAGAGACAAAGCCGAGATGTGCCCATTTGCTTCTGATTGGAAAAGGGTGGGGCGTCTTGTGTGCCTCACCATTCAGACATTCTTCATGGTGCTATTTTTATCAACGGTAATCATTAAATTGGTGTCAGATGGGCTGGTCCAGTTCCGCACCCCGAGGCCTGGTGATGAGACTCCACGGGATTTTCCCAGGCAAGAGGAGATGTGGTATGTGGCCCATATGAATGCATCTCCGGAACCTGGGGCCTCACAGTGAACCCCTCTTGCCCTGGAGCATGTTCCTGTGGCAATTAGAGCAAAGCTCATGGTCACTCCTGGTTCATTCCTGATCTGACTCATTTAACACACATCTGTTGAGCACCTTCTAAATGCCAGACATTGAACAAGACACTAGGGGTTCACAAAAATGTAATCTCTACCTCTTAGCAACATGCCTCTCACTGGAAAGGATTGACATGTGAAGTGACAGTGTCTACTGTGCTGTGCATGTTACAGATGCATTGATAGGTACATAATGGAGGGAGGACCCGTGCTGCCTGGGCTTCAGGGAAAGCTTCTAAAGGTTGGCAACACTGAGCCAGGGCTTCAAAGATAAGTAGAATCAACTGGATGAAAACATGGGGAAAGGAACCAATACTTTTTTTAAAAAGCATGAAAAAACAACTCCATAGATGCACCCAAAAGCTAACTGTGCATTCAGTTGTCACCTAGGGAGTCCCGGGCACACACCCGCATTGACCCTCGCTCTGGGAGGCTGGGAGGAAGAGGGCTGCGGTGCCAGAATGCCACCTGCTCACTCCATGGTCCCTGGCCGTCCTGACTGGGTTTCGGAATTTGGCCCCCTAGCAGGGCCCAGCAGTGAGGGTTGGTGCATGGTGGCGATAGCGACCCAGGATGTTGGAGTTAGATGTGAATTAGGCGCTGCCATCACAACCTGCTCACGGATCTTTCCATGGAGAACCTAACCGCAGAGTAAACACTGGGGCTGCTCCCTAGACACAGGAGACAAGGATGAGTCGTTATATAGAGACTAAGAGTAGGATTTTCTAGATTCTATATCTTTCAGTCTGGATTGTATCTCTTTTAACTAAATGCCTGGAAATACAGCATGAAATTTAACAGAAATCCAAAAAGGGGCATAGCAGGAAAACGGGGAAAGCTGTGGCACTCAGTGATGGCAGAAAGTGCATTCGCAAATGTTCTCTGCAATCCAGGCCTGGCGCTCTGGTTCTCATTTTCTCCGACCAGACATTCCAAACTCCACCCCTCACAAGTCCCAGGCCTGCACAGGCACAGCTCTACAGGGTGCAGGTTGTTGCTGGAAGGGCCTCCTCGCTGGGTCAGGGGCCAGCTGGAAGAGCCCAGGGCCACCTGTCTGGTCAGGAGCCTCTCTGCTGTGAGCCTCTTGGAGCCAGGGCTGCCTTCGTGGTCCACCTAAAGTGACAGTGAAATTAATGGGATCCTGATGCCATGACTGAGGCCATTTCCCTGTGTCTCCAAACAGGGATGAGAGAAGAAATGTCATTAGGACGACAAGAGGCTTTTGAAATCTTCAAGAGGGACCACGCGAACAGCATTACCATTGAAGACAACAAACAGATTTTGAAGCAGAGGTAAGGCTGGCTCACAGGGCCGCTCGTCCCCCGACGCTTAGCCGGGCCAGTCTCAAGGAAACTTGCTACCCCATTGTCCCTAATCTGCTTGACCTAACTTCTAAAAGAAAGGCGTGATGTGTATTTAGTTTTATGGTGAATTGTGTCCAGCCCGGTAGGGCTTTCCTGCAGGGGAACCTCCTCATCCCTGTACTGCTGGGGTGCGTAACGCCGGGGGGGCTCTGTCACTGACTGCACCGACTCTGGCTACAATTCTCACCTGTGACACTCATTGCCATCTGCCTGTGGCTTTGCCCTTATCATACTGTTCCAAAGGCAAAGGACAAAAGTCTGTAGACCAAATTATCATGTCAGAACTCTGGATCCTCCAGCTGTTGCAGGCCTGCGCTTCCCACCCAGAGAGGATGTGCGTGTGCACAGCCTGTGACCCGCCAGCCGGAAGCAGAGCCGGCAGCAGCATCGGTTGGCTATACTGTCAAGCTGGCCTCTGAACCCCTTAGAAAACACTTCGGGGAATGCACTTTGTTTCAGCTCATCCACGGTGTAGGGGCACAGCCACAAACTGGGGCAGACAGGAAGAAGGCCAGGTGCATGGGTGTAGAGTTCAGAAGAGGGCATCCTAGTCGGAGAACTCTTACACGGAGTCACATGTGATTCTGGATCTTAGCACACAAACAAACATTTGGAAATTTTCAGAACTAATTCATCACATTAAAATGAGATCCAGGTTTGAGAGTCATGTGCTTATAAATGCTTCAAGGAAGCCTAAGGAGTGGCCGAGCTCAGGAAAACAGGTGGAGACACGAGGGTCTACTAGAGGGCAGAAACAAGGGGAAAGCTCTAAAGGGCAGGAAGGGAGAGGGGCCGTGGGGAGGCTAAGAAGCCGAGAGAGAAGCAGGGGAGACCCAGGAGAACATGCTGTCCTGAAAACCAAGGGGATAGGCGGCTCCAAGAAGCATCCTGTGAGTGGGGTCTGACACTAGGAAGCAAGAAGCAGGGGAGGCCGGACTGAGCGCACGAAGCAAACAGGCGACTGAGGACCTTGGGTCAGAGGGCTGGGACTGAGGGAGCGCATGAGAAGTCACTGAGCAAATAGAGCACATGTGAACATGTGTTCAAAAAGTTTCAGGGAGGACAGACATTCAAAGGAGGATAAAGGGAGATTTAAGGAGAAGGGAGGTTTGTTTCAAAACAGGAGAGAAATGGCCAACATTGCAGGCTGCGGAAGCAAGGTCGTGGAGAGAGAGGGCAGACAGACAGACCCAGGGAAGGACTAACGTAGCAAGGCCTCAGGGAGAAGGTCTAGGGAGGGAGGGCATTAAAGATCCTAGTGAGGTGAACCTGGAGAGAAAAACAAGGCAAGACGGGGCAACCACCGCTGCCCTTAGACGTGACGGGAGGAAGTTAAGATGGCCTCTATTTTCTCTGTGGAAGCTGAGGTGGAAAAAGTCGTGAGGGTGGTGGCAGACGTGGTGGGAGATACATTCATACAGATGTCACGGGGCACAGGAAGGAAGGAAGAGCTGGAAACAGAAAAGGAAAGGCAAGCAGCACGAGGGCCCACCTTGGCTCTTCAGCACCAGCTTTCTCGCTCTGGTGGCGTGTGAGTGGGGCTCTCAGATCACTTTAGGAGTCCGGCAGTGATGGGAGAGGTGTAGCCAGGAGCAGTCACTCCAGAGCGCCCTGCTGCCCCCCTTAGTCAGAAGAAGCACCTGTGGCCCTGCGGCCCAGTGGTTCCGCTTCCGGGTCTGTCTCCCCAGAGGCTCTCACATGGGCTCCAAAGGGGACATACATGAGGATGTTCTCAGCAGCTGTTTGTGGCTGAGAAGAGCTGGAAGCCTGGGTGTCCATCCTTGGGAAAGCAGAGAGGTAAAATCTTGGGGAAGCTGCTCAAGAATTCAGGACCAATGGATGAATGTGCACACACCAGCATAGCCAACACTAAGAACACACAATCCATGGAAATTATAAACAGATGCTGCCGGGGGCCAGCCCCAGCAACAGTTGGGACTGAGAGGTGAGGAAGGCGTCTCCTCATTTCGAATGAGGAGACCGAACTCAAAGTGTTATATGGGGATCTCCTGAAAACACTGTTCTCAGGGCTCTTTATTGATAGCACAGTGTTACATATAAGATCAAAGAGTTTTGATTTAGATCACAAAGTTTCCTGTAAGCTATGATTCATCAATCTTGTGTGGCAATAGCGCCCATGAAGACCCCAACTATTACACAGGATGTTCTGGTTAAAGTTTAATCTAAGGAACAACCAATTATAGACAAATCATACTTTCTGCCTCACCCTGAAATGCAGGGAGGTGAACAAGCGATTGGGTGGTTGTGAGATTTTTTATTATTTAAACTAAGTTAGTTACAATGCAGCTACCATACTACTGTGATTATTTTTCTCAGTATCTCAATAATCATCATGTTTTAAAAGGGTAGGGTGAAATTTGAGGCTTGATGTGAGCAAGCTAAAAATAGGAGCAGAAAAAGGTTTGATATAATTGTAGGTATAAAGAGAAAAGTGTTTTTCAGAACTAGTCAGGTGAAAAGGGAGAACAAAGAAAACAAAGCTACACGGCGTCGATGACCACGACTCTGCCTAACTCCCTCACTTTGAAGGAGGGTCATGGCGTTCTGTGCCCTGCAGAGGGAACCCATATGAATGACCGTGCTTCTGGTCTGTGGCAAGATGCACCCAAAACAAACAAACACAGTCAAACGTAAAGATACATAGTCACATACTTTAACCGTAAGAATGGTTACCTGTGTGAGGGAGCAGAATGAGAGCAGGTCGAGCGGTGGAAATGAACAAATGAATAAAACAACTGCTGGGGAAGAAAATAAAGTGCCTCTAGTGAAAGCTGAGGACCCTCCCCCTAGGAGAATGGGTGTATGCTCATCCACACAAATTTCAGCAAATGAATCCTGGGGTTTCACAAGATGAACCTATCCCCAGTAAGCCATGAATTTCTGGAGTAGTCAGTTGGACGTGTGGGAGCAGAACACCTGTCTGTCTGAAGATAAGCATGTCACACTGGCTGCCTCATCCAGTACGAACTTCTAAGGGGCCCTCAGCCTTGTCCTTCTCCCAGGCTTCGGCGCTCACAGCTGGACCCGACAGCTCTGGCTTTGTAGTAAAATGAACCATGGAGCTTGTAAAAGCTCCCAACTCTGGGCCTGATCCCTTGGATACTCTAATTAAAATAGGTAGGAGCTAAGCATCCATCTGCTTAAAGATTCCAGCATGAAACCAGGTTGGAAAACCACTGGCTAAACAGTGTCCCAAGTCCCTGAGATCCAGAACTTCTGAGCTAAGATCCCCAAACTCTATGGGCTAAGCCAGTTACCAAGGGATGGTTTTGCACACTTGAGTTTAAGAACCACAAGCTTAGGAAGAATTCTATTTTTTTAAGAGTTTCTTTATTTCAGAGAGAGGGAGAACATGAGTGGGGAGGGGGGCAGAGGGAGCAGGAAAAGCAGACTCTTAGCTGAGCAGGGACCCTGACATGGGGCTTGATTCTGGGACCCCGGAATCATGACCTGAGCCAAAGGCAGATGCTTAACCTACTGAGCTACCCAGGTGCCCCAAGAATTATCCTGGAATTGGTATGGTTCCTGGTTCTGATTTATACTCGCGTTTAGGTCTGTTTCCAGCTGTCGGGTGGGTTGGGATGGCAGAGCTGAAGATGTGGTCTTTCAAAGCCTCTTAATACAGAGCTCCCTTAACTCTAGTATAGTAGGGTTCTGACAACCCTGTGACAAATGTGCTTTTGAGCTGAAACACATCCAATCACATAGGAAGGGCTGGTAACACTGGTGGTCTCATCTTGCTTGTGGCCACAGAGCAAAGGAATTAATGAAACTTGCACAAAGCTTTCCTCTGAAAAGGGTTTGTCCCAACAGTAAATCAGCCTTTTTAAATCAACTGAAAAGTCAGCAAGACCAGCCCACATTTTTTAAAAAGTCTACATCTGTTTAATGTTATTATAATAGCAATCATTAAAGGAATATTTGGTACTGGGGGGCGTAACCCAGGATCTACCCGTTTCTTAGGATTGGAGCTTTTGTTTGCATTTGTGGACAGTATTCAATTACTAGGTATTCCATGCTCATAACTGCTTGAGGCAAAAGAGTAAGAGAAAATGTTTTTCTGTGAAAACAAATAACTAACGCCCTGCTCCTATAGCAGACATCAAAATAGGGCCCCACCAGTGTCAACGGGGGTGACTTCCATGCCGCCCTTACCTCAGGAAGTGATCTGCAGTAAGCCCAGTCCCCTCCAAGCATCTGTTGCCAGTCTCTCTGGTGAATGGAAGCACCAGGCGACCCATCTACGGGAGGGCTGGCCGGTCCTAGGAATGCAGACGCGCATCTCTGGATTTTAGTCAGGATGGCGCTAAACGCCTGTCTCCTCACTTGGCTCCCAGGAGACTTCCTCGGAGAAAGTCTCACCCTCTGGTAGCCCCCGGCAACAAGACCCCAGCATCCTGGCCCACCATTCGTTCCTAACTTTTCACATCACATCTCTTTCCATCCATGTTTCCAGTGTTGGAACATCATGTTGGCGAAGTCCACAAAAGAGGGACTTGGGACTCATTGCCCCCACAAGGAGCCTGGGGGCAGCTCAGCCTCTCTAGCCCCTGGAAAAGAGGTGCTAAGCCCAGATGAAGGAAACTTCAGTGGCCACAGACCCCTTGTGATCCCTCAGTTCCCCCAGAGTGCAAGAGTTGACCTAGAGCCGTGGAATGGAGAGGTCCATCAGTGGCTCACACGTACACATCCCTGTTACTGGACGGAAAGATTTTCTTCTGCATCTTACCTGGACCTTTTGCTGTCCTCCCAGGCAATTTCTAGTATCTGTCAGCCTTAGCCCCCAGTCTGGGGGAGATCATGCTGTGACAAGAAAAACAAGACATTGGCACGTTAATAGGGTGTTTGCCCTTTACTGAACCAGAGCATGTGAGCCAGTTCTTAAGCCGATTTTTTTCAGTGGAAAACAACTACAATTCAGAATCACATTTTTCAGCGATGACTCATCCTTGTGGTATATGATAATAATGAAGAGAGGCTGGAGACCCCGGGGCTGGCAAAGACCAGTTTCCAAGCACCACACAGCTAACTATCTTCTGTGGCAAGTCTTTAACACAAACTGAGTCGCTCCATCAGAGTTCCATTAAATAAGGAAAGCAGATAAATAGGGAGATTAACTGCAATTGGAAACAAAGGCAATGATAATGTGAACTCAACCAAGAAAAGCACCCTTCAGTCCCTTGGATCCTTCAGACGCAGACTAGAACAGCAATCTAAAACCAATAGGAAAACTGGACTGAAGCTGGAGAGCAATCTCGTGGCACCATCTGGAAATAACATCCATGACAAATAGGAGTTCCCTGGTTCCTATTAGACTCCAATTTTTAACCTTTATTATTTTTCCATTTGTTTTTGTATTTACACCTTGTCTCCTGTCTCTGAGATCTGAGATTAGATTAGAATCTTCCCAGCCTCCCCACAGTTTTTAACACAGTGCTGGCCACAAAAACATTCTCAAAACTACTTCTTTGGCCTGAGAATGACACTTTGAAATTGACTTCGGAGAATTCTTAGCAGTCAAGCGAACTGCTTAAGACCTACTTCCTGGAAGCAGGAGGAGGCAGCCATCTTGATGGGAAACAAGATGGAATAGAGAAGAAGTATGGTATCAAAGAAAAGTCTAAGGGAAATGATAGGTGGCTCTTCATGGCAAAGAGACACCTTAGAGACAGCTAAGGTGTCATGTCAGGCATGGGTCTACAGAGGAAGGAAATGGCATAGATGCAGGCTTATTCTTCCTCTCTGATAGGGAAGAGTATTGCATGTTCACTCTGTAAATAATCAACACATTATGTTAATTGCACTAGACAAGAAGACTAGGAAAGGTGTCAAGAGGATCCTCTCGCCCTCCAAGGACATATTTGCCCCACTGTCCTGAATAAACCATCCCAGATGACGTGACAGGGAATAGACCACAGAAGCTCTCGGAAACGGAGTGGCTTATGGACACCAGCTCCTCCTCTTAGCCCACAGGTTAAAGCAGCTGCTGCTCCTGGTCCCCAGCAGATTGGTTCTAACTGCCCTGGGGCAGAGCCAGGTGTCACACTTCCTCAGCCGCTCCCCCCAGTGGGGATTATCTCTGCCTGACACAACACCAAGAGCAGGATGGGTTTCTCCCAGGAGCTGCTGGTCTTGGAAGTTACATAAGATTCTACCTCAACCCCCATCCTTTCCATTCCCCTTAAGATTGAGAAACTCAGCAACTGTCTTAGGTGTCTTTGACCACAGACTTGCAAGGATTCCCTCCTCCGACCCCTTGGTTTGCTGAGGGGATGACACCCATTATTCCTGTCTGTGGTTGCTGCTTCCAACACCCAACCCCATGTCACAGTCCATCACCCAAGAGGGCCCACACACTGCCAGGCAGAGGTCACGAGTTCGGTCCAGAGGACATTTGTATGCATGTACTTCCCACATCAACCCAACCCTGAGAGGCATCTCATCCTAATCTTACAAATATGGCCTTTCAGATTCAGCTGGGCATTCAAGTCCAAGTCTCTGCACCCTGGGGAGTGCTGTCCATATCGCACGCAGCCCCCGTGTGACATGCTCCCTCATGCGCTGCTGCTTGTGCACTCCCTATAGGTATAGAATGCTCGCCAAGTGTGTGTCCCTGGTCTACACTCCAGGGATGGATGTGGGAATTAAACAGATGTGGTCACTGTCCTCGGGGTGCTTGCGATATTGAAAAAGGAGACAAAGCAAATAAGCAGGCAATTCCCACACGGTAGGCCCATGATGACAGAAGTTCAGAGTTCTCTGGAACACATGGGGCTGCAGACCTGCACAGCCCAACAGAGGAAGAGACATTTCTGCTGCAACTGCAGGGTTCGGTCAAAATTAGCCAGCAAAGGGAACAGCCCCAAGGTGAACCAATGTGACACTTGATGGAACTGAGACCACTGGGGCTAGCCTAGAAAGGCAGGGGGCAGGGGTGGGAGAGAAGATTCTGTAGAAGACCACACCAGCCAGAGCATAAAGAGTTTGGTTAGCCCTGTTAAGGAATTTGGATTTTGTCCTGTGGTCCCTGGAGCCCTTGAAGGGTTTTAAGCAGGAGAATAATAAGATCAGGTTTGCATTTAAGAAGGCTCATGGCAGCTAAAGTGTGGGGAATGGCCTGAAGACAGGTAGTCTGACTGCAGGGAGCCCCACAAGCCCTGCTTGTGTTTGTCAGGAAATAAAGTGGGCCTGGGCGGGAGATCTGGGAGCTGTCTGTGGGGATGACAAGTGAAGGCACTGGTGTGATGGAGAGCCTGGGGAGAAGAGGTCACACGGGGAAAGGGTCACGAGGAAACCGTGATTCGCAGCACCTGAGGAACAGCTGCAGAAGAGGAGACCGAGAGGGAGCGGCCAGGGCGAGAGACGGCTGATGTGACACGGAAGCCAAGAAGAAGGGTTTGCTCTCTGCGGACAGCGTCCAGCATGGCGCCGGGCACACCATGGCTGCTATGGAATCCGTGATAGCTGGGTGTCACAGGAAGCAAGGCTTGTGAAAGAGCAGCCAGAGGACTGCATTCCTTCTCCCTTCCAAGCCCAGGCCTTGCCCTGAGGTAAAGACTTTTCTGCACAGTGCACAGAGCCGCCTGCCAGCCCCCATACTGGAAATAGCCCCAGCAATGCCGTCCTTCCTGAAATCAGCCTTGGAGCCAACGACTCCCAGATAGGAATGCCTTGGCGCCAGGAGGAGACCCTTGGGGGTGCACAGGTTGAGTCACAGAGCCTTCTCCCTGGCCCTGCCCCAGGTACAGCCTCCCGGACGTGGGCCAGGCCTCCTCGCAGCAGCTGTCCTGTCGTCCAGAGGAGCCGCGTGCCCTGGCAAAAGTCAGCAGAGGTTTGACCACCTTGGACCCAGGCTGGTTCCCTGAGCCACTTCATTAATGGGAACGTACCTCTGTCAGGTCAGGAAGGAGTCAGGAGGCTCGCCTTCCTGTTGATCAGAACTTAGTCTGGGGCCAGAGAGAAGGGAAGCAGTGGGGCTGAAGGAAACGTGGGCCGGGCAGGAACAGTGGTGCATGTGGGTAAGGAAGAATGTGGCAGAAACGAGGGTCACCTTCTTTCTCATCTCTCCTGCCTCCCCATCCCTTCCCCCCTCTTCTCCTCGGGGCTGGGCTTTCTCAGTCGAGAGTTTGCCTTGACAACTGGAGATCAGGAACACATGTGGGTGGGGTGGCCTGGAGCAGTGACAACCGCAGAGTGAAGGGAAAATGGTCTCATGAAGACAGGACAGCCCTCAGCCCACACCTCTTCAGCGGGAAAGTCCATTTTAGTTCGGCGCTGGGCTGCCGGGGAGAGACTGGAACAGCTCGTGGCTTCCCCCGCTGGGTCTGCCAGCCCTGGCAGGGCGGCTCTTTGGAGCGGGTTCACCACAGCACTAAGCACTTCCCTCCCCCGTGCCCTCCGGGACAGATGTGGGCACTGCGGAAGCCTCTGTCAGGGCTTCTCTGAAGTGCTGCTCTGGAGGTTGCCTGTTCTGCCCCAGTATCTTCCCCTTTTCTTTCTCTACTCTGGTTTCCTCCACAATTGACATGAATTTCTGCAGCTCTGCAGCCTTGCTCTCGTATCTTCCTTATTCTCAAAAATTTAAATGAGTGAGTGGACTCTATGGGAATAAGCACTAAGAGGAGTCTTTCACCAAGCAGTGAAGGATTGGCAAGCCCTGTGGAGCCCCAGGTGCTGGGGATGGACACAGCCAACAATCAGTTATAGTCCCACCACACACACACACACACGCACACACACACACACACACACACACACACACACACACACACACACCGGTTGGCAGAACCTACAGGAGGAGAATAGCTCCACGTTCTGAGGGGCCTGGACCACACCTCAGATGCTGCCCACCCAGTGGGCAAAGGCCACTGTGAGCCCACAGAGCCCAGCACAGTGACTTATGAGAATGTCTGCTGAACCCAGTTCTGTCTGCATGGCATCAAATGGGACTACACTTCTCTCTCTAAAGTGGCACGCCATAGCTAAAGAGAGCACATCCATAAATGTGTCACAAGCCTGAATACCCTCATAAGGGAGCTGGGGCGCAGGCCCAAGAAGCCTACCACTAAGAGGAAATTTAGTCCCCTTCCTTGGAAACTTCCCACCCGTAGTTACAGGCCAGGCAGTCAGGCTCAGAAAATAGCAGTGACATACTTCACACTTCTCCTCCTTCAAGCACGGGGCCGCCATGTCACTCTGGCCTCTGCCCACGTTGTTCCCCTGCTTGGAAAGCCTTCCTCTTCCCACCTCCTCTAACAAAATCCTGCACCACTAAAGAACTTAACAGACGAAACAACATGATAACCTGAGATTTACTGGGATCCAGAAAGATTTGGGGGTGGAGAGGGAGGGCAGTGGGAAGAGATCGTTAGAATCAAATTGGTCCGGTGTTGATAGTTAATGAAGCATGATGGTGGGTAGAGTTTTCTAACATGTCCTATGCATCCATAAAAGCCAGGTCAGTCCTATCTTGTACATGAAGCTTTCCTGATTCCACTCATGGACAGGCCCCTCCCTAGTCATACTCCAATGGCTTAGCCAGGGTTAGCCACGGTGGCGCAATGATTTACTGTAGCCATTTACCGTGGATTTGTTTCATAGCCTTTCAGTTGCTCTTTAAATTCCATGGCAGAGAGGAGAAGGAAAAGACTGACATCTCTTATGGGCCCCCCTGTATAGGGGACCAGACTGCATTTTTCTTGCATCGGCCAGATCCTACGCAGCTTTGCCAGCGCAAAGCTGGGCTCTTAGCAGGCATCTCATACATATTTGTTGTAAAATATATAGGAGTCATTAAGTAAACATCAGCACAACCTTCTGGCAGACTAGTAGACAGCCATCAAAGATAATGGACAAGTTTCTAATGATGTGCAAAGGGATTAGTGCTGTTTATGTGAAAAATAACCAAAGCACAAAATCATGTGGATGGTATGATCTTAACTATAAAAAGTGAGTAGAAAAAAGACTGCATGGAACTCAAAATGTGCTGATTTCTGGGGAGGAGTTATTAGGGATTTTTTTGTTGTTGTTTTCATACTTTCGAAACATGATTTAACATCATATGTAACAGGAGTCAGCAAACTTCTTCTGTCAAGGGTCAGATAGTAAATATTTTCAGCCTCATAGGCCACACGGTCTTTATCACAACTACTCAGCTCTGCCTGCACGACCTGAAAGCAGCCATAGACAATGTCTAAATGATTCATGGTGGCTATGATCCAGTACGATTTTATTTATAGAAGTAGGTGGTGGCCTGGATGTGTCTCACCACCAGCCATAATTGGCCAGCCTCGGACCTATTAGTTTATAATCAGAAAAACAAATATTCCTTAAGTTCTAGTAAGCATGTATTCTCAACTATAACTCTAGGATCTTGATACGATGATTAATAGAGAAGAGCAGGGTACAAAAGTCTTAGAGCCAGACTTTATTCCAGTCCCTTTGCATCATAAAACACTCAAAATTGCAAGTCATTAATTACAGAATATGAGGATGAATATTCTGTGCTGGATAGAGAAGTAAAAATTTACAATACCAGTAATTAATACAAATTTTAGCTCTATTTTTAAGACCACTATATGTCATTTACTTAGATTTTCTTTTATAACTTTCCATAAAGTTTTGAATTATTTTGGAGTGTTCTTAGGAATCTCTTATTTTTAAAGCATAATTTGGGATGAACAGAAAATGGCAAATTCTTTTTTTCCCCCCTACAGATTTTCTGAAGCAAAGGCCCTGGGAGAAAGTATAAACGAAACAAGAAGTAAAATTGGTAAGCAGATGATATTCTGTGAGTCTCTTTCACAAACCATTTTCCTGGTGAAAATCAGGTCATGATGTCCCTCCAAATAACCATGAAGCTGAATTTCAGGACATCCCTGCCAAGGGAGCTGCTTTGAGAGTGCCTTTCCTTGGAAGTTTGTTGTCTCCCCTACCATCCATCAGGAAAAGTATTTTCTTTTGTCGAGAACTTGAACTTTTCATCCTCATGCAGGCCTGAGCTCTAGAATCTTGATGAGAAAGTTTTGCTTTTCCCCCAGTGTTCCTCAACAATAGCTCAACAAATCCTAAAGGCAAGACTACAGTGAAGTTTCATATTTCCAAGTGCTTCTGCACCCCCCCTTCCAAAGCTTATACTTAGCATTTGGGGCACAGGCATGCATTTTTCAGCACGATTCAATAAGCCATTGGGAGGAGAAGAAGGAAAATGAGCCTCTCTGCCTTCCCAGGACATAGGCTGCCCAGCAGAGCTCTGCCACTTATGAACATCCCTGGAAACATGAGGTTAAGGCAGGAAGCAAACTCAATAAAAGTATGCCTCACATTTTTGTCAAAGTGAGAGGAAAATGTTGCCTTAGTCTCAAGCTAGAAGACACCCAGGGATCCATCTCCCAGGCTGAGGCAGCTCTATAGAGGGGCTCTTTGTGCCTTTGCCTCTTGCCAGAGAAGCTGACTTCCTATATCTAACTCCCTTTTCCCCACTTTCCTCCCCTCATAAATGAGGGCAGGACAGAAGACACGGTGGGTGTCCCTGTTGGCTTTTCCTACAGGAAATGGAAAATTACAACAGTTTCCAGCATTCAATACCTAATAGGAGTCTCAAGTTCTTCACCCCCACCTGAGGCAGGCAGGCCCTAAGCCTTGCCCAGCACTGTGCAGAGAATCTCAATAGTCTTGGGGGTGGTTAACCTCAGATCTAGGAGCTGGGGTGGGGAGGAAATTGGCCTTTATTTTCACCAACCTCTAAGTGCAATTTAACATATTTTCAGTGATGAATGGATGTAGCTGACCCCAATAGGACTAGCAACACCTGTCATCCATGGAGATTGGTGACATTTTCATTCCATAGCCCAGTGTGGCCGATATCATAAAATATCTTTTATACTCATCGGGACTTCAAAATTATGGTAGTTATTAGACTCAGCATTAGATCTTATTATCTTATGCATTTATATAAAAGCATATAGATATTTCTGTACACAAAAAGTTTTAAAATTTGGATGAGTATTTCAGTATAACTGATTTCTCTTAAAATCATTTTTTCCCATGCTTTGCACCCAAAAAATCATCATTCTGAGAGAGGGTCCATGGTTTCATCAGACTGCCAGAGGGATCCCTGGCAAAAAACAAAGATTACAAACTCCTTTCTTGATGTGGATTCCCAAACCCTTAAAACTACTGAAAAAGAAAACTGGGTGTTAAGGGTATGTACATTTTTCTGGAGATAGTTGGTCTGATTTCCATAGTTGGTCTGATTCTCAGAGGGGTCAGTGACCTAAACCAATAAGGAAATTGGCTCTATGTCAGTGCCCCATCAGCAGTGCCAGGACTCGAGGGCTGAGGAGCAGCCCAGGCCCAGCAGCAGGACTGTACTGGCCCATCTGGCTGGATGACCTGGAAGGAAGGGAGGGAGGAAGGGAAGAGGAAGCAGGCCTCAGTGCATCGAGGGCCAACTTATCAGCCTTGTGGGACTCAAAGGACCCAGTGGTCTATTTTTATTCCTGGAGAGATAAGAGGGAAAGACCTTTTATAAACTGCTTCTCCCCAAAAGTAATATAAAGTTTTGCTCTTGAAAAATCTCTCTCTTAACCAAAGTAAAACCAAGGTATTCATTCCAACACTAATGAAATAGACTCATGATGAAAGACACCAGTGGCCTATCCTAATATAGCTTTTCACTCTGAGTACAGGTGGTTGTCACAAATAATTCTGAATTCCCCCTAGTTTTGGTTCAATGTCATATGTTCATGGGTCTTGTTTGCCACATTCTCAAGGGGAGGCAAGTCAGACGCTGATCTACAACTCTGAGGGTTGTGCCCTGCCCGAGGGCCAAGGTCCGAGAGTGGGAAGGCTGTAACTTATCTGTCAGAGAGGATGATCTGGACACACAAAGGGTCCAGATTTGCTAGTAGAAACCCTGGGCAAGTAGACCTTTGTTTTTTTCGGGATCATAACAAGCAAAGCTTATACCAGTGTTAAGATTCAAGCATTCGCCACTACCAAGAAAGTAGCTAGTGTAGTGGTCCTAATAGCACCAATGTCACTCTTTCTTTACTTTATGCAAAAAGAAGACTATAACCCATCCCCTGGCCATGGAGCTTCTTATTGTGCTTTTGATCCAGTGAGGCCCAGGTGAGGTGAATCACTGACACCCAGCCTATTACTGAACAAGTTGTCATGGTCCTTGACCCCAGGAAGCAGCCTGCCATCACTGCATGTCAGAGACAAGGCTAAGATTAAGGAAGTATAAGGTGGAACTTGGACACACATTTAAATTTAAAATCTCCAAGGCAATCTTGAAGAAAACTGACTTCAGGAGATTTGTGACCTTTCCAAGTGCACTTTTTCCTAGGGAGATATTAAATCAAGTGGAATTTTCAGTCCCCAGTGACTGAAATCTTAGACTTCATGAATCTGAGTCAGGAGGTGGGAGCTTGGCACAGATGCACCATCACATGTGTGGGACGGTGACTCAGCTCTGCTCCCAAACCGTACCACATCCTGCCCGTGGACCCCAAGGCAGGAATGGGATGCTATGGAGTGCACATGGACTTGGCCTGCAGAGAGGAAATGAAAACTGTGTTTGTGAACTACAGATCAGCCACCCCATGTGTTTCAAGTTCAGGTTTCTTCCTCGGTCGTTTGTTTTTCTCTGACATTATGGTCTAGAACAGTCACTTGAATTTCATCCTCGAAAATTCTTAAAGGCTAACAATTCAGTTAGAACTGTTAAAGTCTGATGTCGACCCCCTCCCCAAAGAGAAACCGAGGACGCTCAGGATAATGCAAATCACACAGCGAGGTTTATTTTTCAGCTAGCTGAGGTCCAAGCATCTGCCCGGCGCAGCGGGTTTCAGCAAGGACCCCGAATGCAAGGGCCTAGGGGTTTATATACGTTTCAAACAGCAAGCAAGAGTTACACAGTAATTTTCCTGCTAGGGTGAGATAACAATTTTAGTCCCCCTCCCCAATTCCTGGACTGCTCACACATTTCTGGTACTGGGGCAAGGAAGCAAGATGCACAGATGGTTCCTTGACCTATCTGCCTCCATTTGGTTAACACAGGCCTTGTAAAGGCATCAATCACCAGGAGGTCTTAGATCTGTAGATGCCTAACTCACCAGGGGGTTATGGAACCCATAGCTGCCCTCAGGCTAATCAGGTCCTAACACTCTAAAGCTAAGCAGGTCCTATCAAGAACCACATAATATCTAATTTTACGTGACCTAATAAGTCAACCAAAACTCCCACGTTATCTCCTTTTCTTGTAAAAGCCAACCCAAACTAGGTGGATAAACTCTTGTCACCAAGTCCTTTTCTGTCCTTCTCTGTACAACATTTACATCAATTCTGATGTCAAAGCAGTTGAAATAAAAAATGGAAGAAATAGCCAATTTAGACTCTTCCTGAAAAAAGTAGGCTTTGTTTCTGTAGTAGAGGCATCTTCATTGTATTTACGTGTCCCATACACAAGAGCGTTAGACCACTTTTCATCACCTGGGCTGTGTTTTTGACACATTCACCTACGCCCTGCCTCCATTCAGCATATCTCTGAAAATGCCTTTGAGCCCAAACTCGGGAGAAGGAAATAGACTGTGTAAGAAACAGTGGCATCAACCAGGCCACTTTTCACTTGCTAGAATTCTGGCATTCCTTCTTTTATATCAGTGTTCTACCACTGACAGCACTGTCTTTGGCAACAAGGAACAACAAAGGGCTGTCCTTTGGCATACGGCCCATCCCTAGACCAGTCCAGGAGCCAGCCCCTTTAAGAGGCAGAAGAAAGAGCTCCACTGACAACCTCTTCATCCTCCACTGGCCCTTCAAAGCCCAAATGAAAACTAACATCACAGGATGCCACACAGAAAGCTTTTCACTAGCGGGCCAATCAGTGATCAATTCAGAAGTCACAGAAAATGTAATCGCAGTAGTGGTTAACAGGAGGTAAAGAGAAACATCAAATGCTAGAAAGCTAACCAAATGTTCTAGAAGGTTTCTTTCTCCTAATTCAAATTCAAAGGACCCTAGCCACCCCCTCCCCCCCCATTTAAACAACACTCTTCAATAAACTGTTTCTCTTACATATTTGGCCATTGGGAAAAATCATTTCTCAGATCCAGCTCTCCATCATCAAGGTAAATAGGATGATTTTCAGTAGTGTGTCTTTCTGTACTGGGATCTTCCCTTGAGATTTGCTTCTGGATCTGTTGGTGCATGTTGGTTTCTAGTAGCTTATCAAGGAATAAGGAAAAGATGACATTCAAGTCATTTTGCTAGATTATGAAGACCCGAATTAAGTATATCTTTTGTTACTCTTTGTCACTAGTCTCAATTAACAGCCCCTCAGCAACAGCTTCCACTATGTATTAAGCAAATTCATGCCAAAACTTGGCGTATGCTATCTCATTTAATTCTCGCAGAGTCATGACCTACAGGGGAACGGGAGAATTATCTTGTCATATATTCTAGATCACAATTTTTAGTCTTAACACTTCTGAAATCAAGATACAGTTGTCCATTTTTTTCACAGTTTACAAATCTCTGGAATGAAGATGAGTCTTAACATTGGCATAATCTAGGTTCTATGAAATAGAGAACTATCATTATTTTGCAGATTTTAAGAACTGGAGTTTCAGTGAGGTTTCCCGCTATGTGACTAAATGAGAATCAAATTCCATTTCTGTCCAACTCTAAAACTTTTAAATACAGTTTATGATCTCCATAAATTCAGATTGATCTGAATTTGACATTTGTTTCTGAGTTTAAAATTTCATTCAGCTGTTCTCAGGTGTCCTGAATCTTTGGCCTTTATCCAGTGTACCCAACAAAAGACTCAAACTACACCCTAGCCCATGCACACACAGCTCAAGAAGATGAAAAGGGTCTTTGTAACATGATTAATGATAGGTCATCTCGTGCCTGTTGGGGCTCAGTTGCAGGGGCGGGTGGTACCTGAAACACAGCCTGCCCTTGCTCTCATTTCCACGTGCACCAGCCCAGGCTTGCGTCTGCCATTAGGAAGGGATGACTTTTTCTGGTTTGCAGAAAGATATGCTATGGACTTGCAGCAGCCCTGGTAGGATTCAGTGTCCCACATGGGTTTCAACCATCCTCTTCAGTGGTTTGGAAAATGGAATAGTGGAATTACTTTCAGGCTCCATACAATTCCAACTGAGTGGGTTTAGTGATGCTTCAGGAAACATGAGAGAATTCAAAGCATTAACTTAGATGAGGTTTAGTATAAATGGATGTCATGAAGTACTTATGCTTCATGCAGAACAGTCACCAATAAGCACCAGAGAAAGCCTGATTAAGGGCAAGCATAGAAGTCATCAGTGACCACAAGATAAAATGTGTTACCACCAAGTGGGAAAATACTATATTCTCAAAACTAAGAAACACAGAAGCCAAGACTTTCACTCTTCCCAGAATTTCCATGCACACGTTGCATTTGCTCTAGGAGGAGAGAGGTGATTCAGAGAAAAGCAGCTGAGGGGATGAGTAGATCTTTGGCTTTATGAAACAATTCATCATGTGTTTATTTTAAATAACAAGCTCTGTCTGTGCTTTAGGGTATTTGTGTGATTTTTTTTTAACTACACTTATCCAAAAAATTCAGTTAATTTGTGCTTAAGTTATATTGGCCAGGATGTTTGGCTATAAGCATGAAAGGAGATTTACTGTCTCCTGTAACCCAGAAGGAGTACAGTTGGCTTCACATGCACCGTCCTCCTCTCCTTTCTCCTCCTGCTCCTCGTCTTCCTCCTTCTCCTCCTCCCCCTCCTCTTCCTCTTCCTTTTATTTCTCCTCCCCCCCAGTCCCACCCCTCTTCCATCTCTCAGTGCTACTTGACTAGGTTCCCTGAAGGCCTCACCCCATTTAGTGACAAGGTACCTCTGAAAGCCCTCAGTTTACATGGTCTATGAAATACATAATCCCAGTAAATGCGATCTTTCCCAACAATGTTGGCAAAAAGTCCCTGGAGAGAGGAAGCTTAGCCTACCTTAAGTCATGTGTCCATTCCAAGGGGAATGGAACACGTTGATTGGCTGGGCCTGGATGCTCCGCCCATTACTCAGGTGCGCTAGGAGGGGGTAACCCACCCACATCACATAAACTGAACAAGATCTGTAAGGAATTGAAGAGTTTTCTTTCTCCAAAGGAGGAAATGCTGGGCACACAATAGCCAAGTTCACTACAGACCTTTCAGAAATGTGTCTGTGGTCTGAAACAGAAAAATATCTGGAAAGGAATGAATTGTAGGTCCTATAAGAAAACATAACAGTTGAAGTGATTTATCCTGTTCAAAAGATAGCTGTACACGGGGAATTTGAAAAGTTGGTTTTAAGTACCGGTGCTTCTGTTATGGTGGAAGAAATGCAGAATTATGTGCGAAAAAAGAATAATCGGACTGGTAAGAAAATTGAGATTGAGGCGACCTCTCAAAACCCATGCAACTTTATAACTGGAACTCTAAAGAAACCAATTACAATCCTAATAAAAATGATGATATAAACAGAAAGAAGTGTTAAATTTAGATAGGGAAACACTATCTAAAACATCAGATCTGTTGCCCAGGTTGCGGCTTCGTGATAGAAGAGGGGGCCTCAGGAAAGGTTGAGGTGCTGAGTGACGGACATGTGACCAACACGCCGAGATGGGAAGAGCCGCACAACAAAAAAGCCTACTGACCACGGGGGACCAAGAGAAAGAATGCTGTGTATAGTCCTGTACTTCTCTACAGCCCGCGGGGCTCAGCTCTGCAAGCTGACTTTTTATTTGGTGACTTTTTCCTGGTGGTAGAAAACATTAACTTACTAGAGAACAAATCCTTTGTGAGCAGATGAGGTTGCTGCGTGATGTGGATTTCTGCCAAAGGAACGCAGTCACACGCAAGCTGACTTTATATGACGTGATGTCGTACAGAGGGACCAACAAATCGTAATTCATCTTTAAAGAGTCTGAAAAAGGAATAAGATAATTTTCACTTGTATTGAAAACACAGTTCATCATGGGAAAAGACATTGTGTCCAAAAGGTAATTAAATGGATAGAGACTCTAAGAATCCTTATTTAAAAGCAGGAGAGATGGGCCTCTTTCTGAGACGGCACAAGGCAGCTAGAAACAAAAAGGGCAAAGCTGATTTCTCGAGGTCCCTCCTGCAACAGTCTGGAACACTGAAACTCCCAAGACAGACAGTTACGAGTGACAGCCCATAACCAGCGTGACTGATGCCTTCACGGAATGGACTGAGTGCTCTGCTGTCATAGTTTGGAGAGCTCAAACAAACAAAAATGATCTGAGCAAGCCAGAGGGTTGTAGAGTATGTTAACTGACAAGAGGTAGCACTAATAATTGTCATGTATAAGGAAGGAAGCCATGATCTGGTTCGAATGACAGCTAAGAAAAAAGGATGACTACTCTCCCAGCATCCATGAAGAAACCAGGGTCTGGGATCTGGCCTCATCTGGTTGTGTTCAGGAAAGCCATGCCAATCAAACTCAATATAAACTGAAGAAGTAAGTGGAACATGGAAGATGCTCCTTTATAGACAGGAGCTCTTAAACTCCTCCATTTGGGGTATCTTCTCTTAAGAAAAAAAGTAGATTCAAAACCACACTGAAGGGGCGCCTCAGTGGCTCAGTTGGTTAAGTGACTGCCTTCGGCTCAGGTCATGATCCCGGAGACCCAGGATCGAGTCCCATATCGGGCTCCCTGCTCCGCAGGAAGCCTGCTTCTCCCTCTCTCACTCTCCCTGCTTGTGTTCCCTCTCTGGCTGTGTTTCTCTCTGTCAAATAAATAAAATCTTAAAAAAAACAAACAAACACTGAAATACCACCTTACACCAGTCAGAATGGCCAAAATTAACAAGTCAGGAAACAACATGTGTTGAAGAGGCTGCAGAGAAAGGGGAACCCTCTTATACTGTTGGTGGGAATGCAAGTTGATGCAGCCACTTTGGAAAACAGTGTGGAGATTCCTTAAAAAATTAAAAATAGAGCTACCCTATGACCCTGCAATTGCACTACTGGGTGTTTACCCCAAAGATACAGATATAGTGAAAAGAAGGGCCATATGTACCCCAATGTTCATTGCAGCAGTGGCCACAATCACCAAACTGTGGAAAGAGCCAAGGTGCCCATCAACAGATGAATGGATAAAGAAGATGTGGTACATATATACAATGGAATACTATGCCTCCATCAGAAAGGATGAATATCCAACTTTTGTAGCAACTTGGACTGGATTGGAAGAGATTATGCTGAGTGAAATAAGCCAAGTAGAGAAAGTCAAGTATCACATGGTTTCACCTACCTGTGGTGCATAAGGGGTAATTTAGAGGACAGTAGGAGAAGGAAAGGAAATGTGAAGTAGGGTAATTCGGGGAAGGAAGCAAAACATGAGAGGCTTTGGACTCAGAAACAAACTGAGGGTCTTGGAGGGGAGGGGATGGGGGGATGGGAGAGCCGGGTGGTGGGTACTGGGGGCACATATTACATGGAGCACTGGGAGTGGGGCATAAATAATGAATCTTCGAACACTGAAAAAATTTAAAAAAAAATTTTTTAAGTAGATTAGTTATTGAAAGACTGGCAAATAGGCAGCCCTCCACACAAAGAGAATCAAAACAAAGACAAGAGCTTTGAGAGACAGGTTCTCACAGTCGGTGAAACCTGCCGGGGTGTCCTTTACCCGTAGGTGCCATTATCCCTACAGCAGCTACAGTCGGCCTCCAGGCTGACCGGCCCCCTTCTGTGCAGAAGAACCTTTTCTCCAGGAAAAATAAAATACCATTCATTAGGGTTCTACTTACTGTAATTATTTCCCATTCCCGCCTCTCAAAGCTGAAGCCCACATCACTTTGAATTGTGCTCTGGGTCCTAGAAACAATCTGTTTTAGTTTAGATTTTCAGAACCAGAAACCCAGTCAAGCTAGCTTAGGCTTAGGAGGCAAGAATCTCCTCAATATGCAGTAGTAAGAGCTGAGACCCGTCCAAGCTGAAATGGGAGTCAGAACCGGACCCAGGGGGACATCAGGAACCAGGGTGGCTTCAGAGCCACGCACCCTCCCCAGGCCTTCCTCAGGGCCTCTTGCCACCTGCTGCTCCCACTGACCATAGGCCTTGCTCGCTCACCTTTGGTTTGCTCCGGCCCCAGCTGGACCTGAAAGTGTCCTTTAACACTCTTTCCCCAAGGTGAATGGGCTCATTATTTGCTTGTTTCTTAGCTCAAAGTTATGAGAAAGAGAACTTGAGTGGTCCGCTCTATCCTTTCTAGGCCTCCAGGACAGCAGCTGCTGGCCAGCTTAAGAATGTCTGGTTCAGGCAGCCAGGGATGAAAAGAGGTCTCAGAAGGAAGCTACCCAGGCAGCAGGAGATGTTTCTCTTTTAAAAGGAGGCTGTGTAGAGCAGGCACAATGATTGACATCCTGTATCCTCTGGGCTTTGTCTTACAGAGAGCTGTGTACAGATCTCTAGTTCAGCTCTTACAAGGGTCTTATCAGTTCCTTCATTTGCAGGTTCTAAAGGAAGCAGTGCACCATTTCGCCTGTGGTTCACCAACAGTATTAGTGACTAATCTTTGTAAAGTGCATTATAACATATAGAGTTTTATTTTGTTATTTTTATATACTCAAGCCCATTGATCTTTTCTTTTATGACTTCCTTCATTGTTTTTGTACTTAAAAGGGTTATTGGAACAATAATAAGTATGGGTTATTCATTGCTGAGTGTTTGTTTAAAGCTTTCTAAATTTTCTTATAGTTTTTTTATTGCCTATTTTTCACACTCAACTCATTTAGGCTTTACTGTGGATTCTACTGTGGAATATGGCATCAGCTGAGGCTCAAAGCGGAATCTTTTGCAAAGAACCAATTTTCCCAACACCTATTTGGTTTAATGAAATGCCTTAAAATAAAATTTCTTCCCCTTGTAGGAGAGTCATTTCAGATTTTCAGAAGGCAGCTGATGTATCTAATCTCATCATAGCAGTGATGTACAATCCTCGACATGATAATTTTTTTACAAGTATTACAAAAATAACTTTGCCAGCCGGTACTATTATCTAGATATCAGAATAAGCCTACAGAGGAGTGCCAACTTTTATGTAAACCAAGAAGCTAACGGAGGGGGAGTGACAGGCACATACCTATAAGTGGGTCCCTGCAGGCTGAGGGCCCTCTCCATACTCTGTGAAGGGAAGGAAGCTGTATTTTATTGGAATTTTTTAAATTGAATTCAGTTTAGCTAACATACAGTATATTTTTAGTTCCAGGTTAGAATTTAGTGATTCATCAGTTGCATATAACACCCAGTGCTCATTCCATCAAGTGCCCTCCTTCATGCCCATCACCCAGTTACCACATGCCCCCACTATCCTCCCCTCCAGGGGCCCTCAGTTTGTTTCATAGAGTTCAGCATCTCTTGTGGTTTGCCTCCCTTTCTGTTTTCATCTTATTTTATTTTTTCTTCTTTTTCCCTACATTCATCTGTTTTATTTTTTAAATTCCACGTATGAGTGGGATCATATAATAATTGTCTTTCTCCGACTGATTTATTTTGCTTAGTGTAATACCCTCCACTTCCATCCAGGTTATTGCAAATGGCAAGAGTTCATTCTTTTTGAGGGCTGAGTAGTAGTCCATTATAGATATCTACCACGGATCCATTCATCTGTTGTTAGACATCTGGGCTCTTTGAAGGAGGCTGTCTTTAAATCCAACAGCACAAGCTGGGGAAGATAGATGGTACCATGTTATTTCACCTCTAAGGAGGAAAAGTAAGTTTCATTATCTTACAGTGATTAAACAAAGGTAATAATTGTAGCTGGCTTAGAAGTGGGTAGGGGCTTTGTCAATGATGCTGTGCAGGGAAGAGCTGAAACTAACAGAAGGTTTGCTGTGTCTCCTGCCAACCACCCTAAAAACACTGATGAGTTCCCTGCTGAAAACCAGCAAGAACTTCCAAAAGCAAAAGACACACAGGGGTGGTTCCTTCCCCCACAGTGGTCATTCTGTTCAGCGTGGAGACAGCCTGGGGCTTCATGTAGTAAGACCCTGTGGACCAGCCCCATCCCCTAACACAGTCTGCACCACAGCTTACCAAGGCAAGACTAAAAATGCTAAAAATACACATATGCAGCTCCACCACGATGTGCTGGTTAAAGCACAGACCTGCAGAGGGGGGACCAGATACCACACAGAGACATCCATCCATCTGCAGGGACTCAGCGCTCTTCTTCCAGCAGGTAGCTGTTGGCTCTTTTCTCTTTTTTTTTTAGAATTTTTTAAAGATTTCATTTACTTATTTGACACAGAGAGAGATCACAAGTAGGCAGAGAGGCAGGCAGAGAGAAGAGGAAGCAGGCTCCCTGCTGAGCAGAGAGCCCGATGCGGGCCTCGATCCCAAGACCCTGAGATCATGACCTGAGCCAAAGCAGAGGCTTTAACCCACTGAGCCACCCAGGCGCCCAGATGTCGGCTCTTTTTTTTTTCTTTTATTGTTACTTACATTTTTTTTTCCCAGTGTTCCAGGATTCATTCCCCATTCCCCACACCCAGTGCTCTATGCAATAGGTGCCCTCAGTACCCACCACCAGGCTTAAGGCAACATTTAAACTAGAATCCTCCCAAGCACATTCGCGCTTCATCACTAATCAGGCATCTCCTGAACAAAAGCCCAGTTTGTGTGGGGAAAATAGTAACAACAGGACTCTGGGCACCTGGCTGAGCAAAACTGAAAGAGCAGCCACAGGCAGGACCAGTGGGAGTGCCACTGGGACTCCCTGAAGTTTGGGATCAATATTTGGACAGATTGGGGTTGCCTGAAAGGAATGGGAGTAAATAGAAGCTCAAGCCTGACCACTGTGTGTCTAAGCACAGACTTCCGGCCAGCAAGGGTCAAAGAGGTGGAGTCCCCACCATAATAGTAATAATAACTAACTTTGGTAGCGATACTAGTATCATCCTGTTATTATAGAAAAAGAACCCGAGGCCATAGGAGGTTAATAAACATGTTCAATAATACACTGCTCAGTGAGGGGTAGAGCCAGAGCTGGGACCAGTTTCTGTTGGGCTGTAGGATCAATGCCCTTGGATGGCAGGAGAATTCACAACTCAACTAAGAAGTGTTAGGTTCCTGTTACGGAAATGCTCAGGAAGGTCACGTGTTCTCACTGAGTTTCAGTAGATGATAAAAAGAAGAAAAGGGAGCCAAAGAAGAAAGCCTTTACCCCCTCTTTACTTTCAACAATATAAGGGAACAAGGCAGAGAGGTTGGCAGGAGGTGGATAAAGGGCAAAGTCAGCCAAGGGAAGACAGATCTACCTTCCTAGGGTCTCTCCCCGATGTGGAGTTTAGAAAGTTATAAATTGCTTAGAGGTTTAGTTTCTGTCTTTTTGTAATTGTACATGTGGTTCTTGGATATAATTTCACTGTAGAATGTTCAAACACTACATTAATATACAAATCAAAGTATGGCATCCCTCTTAATTTCCTCTCCCCAGTACCAACTACAGCCCCTCCCCAGAAGGGAGTAACCACTTTCAACAATTTGATGCATGTTTTCCATCCTCTTCTGTGCATTTCTTAGATAGATAGATGAGATGAGATGAGAGATAGATAGATAGATAGATAGATAGATGATAGATAAGATAGATGATAGATGATACCACATGCATACATACACACACAGAGAGCCAGCCAGCAGACACATGCGAAAATATCCTGTCTTGTTGCTTAAATGAGACCATAATGTACATCTTACTTGCACCTTGCTTTTTTCATGTACCAGTGAGTGTGGGTCTACTGCTCACCATTTTTGACGGGGCTACTTGTAAGTATGAATAAACCATGATCTATCTAACTACTTCCTTGTAACGGCCATTTCATTTTTTTCCCAATTTTTTTCTGTCACAAACACCGCATGAATTTTTGTGTACCAGTGTGACTGTTTTGTCGAGTTAGATGCCTGGAAGTAGAATTGGGGAAAACAATGGTGGATGTGTATTTTTAATTTTAATGACTACCTCTCAGTTACCCTCCCTTCATTAGTTTGTGTTCCCATCAGTGTGTAACAGTACCCATGCCCCTGCCTCTTTGCTTATACGTGATATCAGTCATTTTAGGTTTTGCCAGTTGGAGAGCAAAAAATGGCATTTCATTATTGTCTTAATTTGCATTTCCCTGACAGCTGGTAGAATTGAATGCTTTTCCATGTGTCTCATATCTTTTGCCCATTGGTTGGTTGAATTGCTCTTTTTGATTTATAGGAGCTCTCCGTGTCCTCTGGATATTGGGCCTTTGTCTGTGGAATAGAGAGCAGATGTTTTTCTTCCAGTCTGCCACTTGTTTTAATTTTCTCTTAAGATTTTTCAAAGAACTCTAGGACAGTGCCTTTCCCTAATTAAAAAAAAAAATGCCTTGGATAGGACTGACTGGTTTTTCTGCTCTTCTTTTTTGGAAGTTGTCTATAACTGGTTATCCACCCTACCTCACCACAGATTGGCTCTCATCTCTCTCTATCACTCTGCCTCACCATAGCCCTGCCCCAAAGAAGATATCCAGGGTAACATGGTCAGGCTGCCTAGCACTCATCAAAGCATATATGGGCCCAAGCTGGATATGACTATTCAGATCATTTGTCTTGTAGCCACTGACCACCACATGAGTACATGACTCCTGCGTACAGAATGTTAAACCTTTTACCAGACCACTAGTCTGGTGATTTTATTGCTGAAGACATAAACTTTGTAATGAGGCAAAGACTGATTTTATTAATTTAATCTTTATTGAAGTTATCTTTAATGATGCCTGAATATTTTTAAAATTTAATTGTATTTTGCAAAACAACTCATTAACACATGTTGAGATAATGCTGAAGTCTAGAAAGCCTCCTAATAAATAATTAGAATATAGAAGTCCCAAGCAACTTATTAGCAAATAGCAAGGCCCTTGGGTACTCCCTTCTGTTGGAAGACAAAAGCATGTAGTTAAGGAATGATTACCGAAATGGGTAATGTACCAAGTAAACTTAATGGACAAGGGACATCAAAGACATAAAGTTTATTAATGGCCTGCACCAATAACCTAAAGCAAGGGTAGGTCTATGTTTGAAAGTTATGAAATAAAATATTCCTTCAAGGAATATTTACCCCAGTCTTGTAAAAAGGACAAAATATGTCATGGAGAGGAGTCATGAAGGGTTTCGCTTTACTTTACCCACAGTGAGATTACTAGAACAAAACCTTTATTAGCTCCCAGGAGAGAGGCGATGCCAGATGCAAAAAGGGGTCCAACACCCGGAAGGCCATATACCATATCCACAAGGGGCGAAGCTGAATTGGAGAGGCCTTTGGCCTAGCAGCCACTAACCCGTTTGTGATGGGGACTCCCTAGGCAGGCAGTCCTCAATGGGGCAATAATGGCAATACCTTTCTGCTGTTGTCACTTAGGGGGAGAGGATGGACTGCAGCAGAGGAAGGAGTTCAGAGTCAGGGTTGAGTTAGACTGCTGCCAAAGCCACAAAGCTATTCAAATGCTAAAGAATAATCCGTGGATGCTAATTCTAAACAAGATATCCACTGGGGGAAGTTTTGATGGTGAAGGAAACAGCAGATTTGGCAATAGTCTGCCAGTAGGAAGTTGGCCACCTTTAATATTAGAAATCTGGGTAGTAAGTAGTAAAGATTGCATTATAAAGTTTCATATCCCTAAACCACAGTTCCAGTCAATTTTTCTCCTCCTCACTCCCACTCATAAACCTCTGAGACCTACCAAAATGTTCGTGCCCCTTAATCTAACGTTCAGATTCTTTCTCCATGTTGATATAATTTTATTAACATTCATTCACTTATTATATGGGAGATTAGGCTGGTTGTTCTACCAAAAAAAATTAAAAAGATAAAAATCAACACGTACAATTTCCCTGTATCCTGCTTTTCACTACATCCTGAATTTTTATATATGGCTATATTGTATTCATTTTAACGGCTGCATAATATTCTACAGAATGGTTGTAGCATAATGTATTTCATCATTTTCCAGCTGACAGGTATTTGCTTTGTTTCCATTTTCTGAAACGTAAAATATGCTGCAGTATGCACATCCATCCTTCTATACTGGTGCTTCTACCTCTATGGAAACTTTTCCTGTAAGAGACCAGGTGTAAATATTTTAGGCTTTGTAGGCTTCATATGGTCTTTGTTGCATATTCTTCTTCTTCTTTTTCAGAGTCCTATAAAATTTTAAAAAAACGTTCTTAGCTCTCAGTCCAAAGCCATAGAAAAACAGACCGCAGGACAGATTGACCTGCCAGCTCGTTTGCCAATCCTTGGAGTAAGAGTCCAAGGAGTAGGATTTCTTCCTAAGTATATTATATTTTTTGCTGCTTTTGTGAATGGAATTTTTTTCTACTTCCTGGAGTAGAAAAATCTATTTTTAAAAATATTTTCCTATACCTAGTCATCTTACCAGATTATCTTTTTCGCTTTAATGGGCTTTTTCTTGCTATAGTTTCTTGAGACTTCCAGAAATGTGGTCATATTCATCACAAAGAAAATTTGTTTTCCAATATTTACACCCAGTATTTTATTCTCTTGTCTTATTGTATTCCTTAGAGCCTTTGAATCACTATTAGCTCATAACACTAACAGCCTCTCTGATCTTGTTCCTGAGCATAACCAAAGTGACTTAAGATTACATAATTAAGAATGACAAAAGACATCATATGAATACAGTAAGAATTGTGTACATCACCTTATTTGGGCTGTTAGAATTTCTGTAATGTGAATTTTAGGTGAGACAGAACTATACTGCTCCAGAGGCAGGAGAGGTAATGGAGAGATTCTGTGTTTGAGCTTTGGCTTGGTGGGGAGGTCCGAAGATCAACATGTAAGCATAATATCTGAGGAATGATAAAGAATTAAGTACAACACAGGGACGCCTGGGTGGCTCAGTTGGTTAAGCAACTGCCTTCGGCTCAGGACATGATCCCGGAGACCCGGGATCGAGTCCCACATCGGGCTCCCTGCTCGGCGGGAAGCCTGCTTCTCCCTCTCTCACTCCCCCTGCTTGTGTTCCCTCTCTGGCTGTGTTTCTCTCTGTCAAATAAATAAAATCTCAAAAAAAAAAAAAAAAGAATTAAGTACAATATAAATAGAACTGGCTAATGAACTTGGTGAAGAAGGGAGATTGTGTCTGCCCATATGATGAGAAAGAGAAATGAGATAAATGTCAGAGATGAGGTTTTTTCAGACTGAACTGTACAACTGGACAGTGAGATGGACATTTCCCTATAATAAAAAATAGTGTTAAGGTTCCCATTCTGGCTAAAATAATCACACTCTCTCTTGTCTTTCCCACTGGAAGCAACTGTAAACCATGGACAGAATGAATGGAGCAGCTAGCTAAGAACTCAGAAAAATAAGTGGTAGCAGGCAACTTAGGGAAAGAGACTAGAATTCAAAGTACCATTGAGTCATCACCCCTAGAAAATCCTCTGGTGGCAGTGTCAGTAGAAGCAGATGAACAGAAGCCTAAAACTCTGATAGAGAGAGATTCCTTTGCTTTGAACACAGGAGCTGTGGTATCACATATGAGAAGACTACCCATGGCTTTGTCTTGTCTCCATCCTTCCATCACTTGGTCCCAAATGTAGATATAGTCATGAGAATTGCATGGCAGAGTTGAGAAGTCCATGAGTCCAGAAGTGGGCATCAGGGAGTCATAATGTGTCAGGCAGTGATTCCATAAAGTTGTTTACATACTCTCCTTACTTTCAAGCTGAGGATGCATGAATCCATAGAGGATACCAAAGGCTTTGACAATCCTGCTGTAAGGTCAACCAACACCCAAGTCCTGTACTGGCCACTGAATGGCATACACATGAACCAAATCTGAATATCACTGCAAAGCCTTCAAAAACAGAACTGACACTGGAACCCCAGCCCAAAGAATACTATTGGAATTTGTGACCTGACCTCAACCAGGTCTACTGTCTGCCTAAATAAAGAAACAGCAACAACAACAAAAAAAACAGTGGTCTTCTTAAAACTTAAACAAGACCCTGAAAATGTTCAGGATGTGATTGAAAATTACCTGCCATAAGAACCAAAATTTTTAACTCAAGAGAGAAAAGCCAACCAATCATTGGAGACCAGCCCCAACTGAACGGTGTTGGAATGAAAAGGCAAAGACTTAAAGCAGCTCCTAGAACCATGCTTCAGGAATTAAGGACAGTCCCCTGGAAACAAATTGAAAGACAAAAGGTCTCAATAAAAATACAGAAAACATTGGGGCGCCTGGGTGGTTCAGTGGTTAAGCATCTGCCTTCAGCTCAGGTCATGATCCCAGAGTCCCAGGATCAAGCCCCACATTGGGCTGCCTGCTTAGCGGGAAGCCTGCTTTTCCCTCTCTCCCTCCTGCTGCTTGTGTTCCCTCTCTGGCTGTGTTTCTCTAGTCAAATAAATAACTTTTTAAAAAAAATACAGAAAACATAAAAAGAACCAAATGGACATGTTATAAATGAAAAATAAAATAGCCAGTGGACTCAAGAAAAGAATGGAGAAGACAGAGGGAGGAGTTAGCAAACTTACAGGGAGAACAATAGAACTTATCTAATCCAACCAACAGACAGAAAAAATATTTTCAAAAACATGAACACATCGATTGATTGTTATGGGAGAGTGGAATCTGAGGGGCTGCAGGCAGATCTGGTAGATAGTGGGCACTAAAACCAATAGCAATGTGTTGTGGACATTGTGGGATTGAAGAAGAAGAGCAGGGATTTGGGGGTTTAATAGTAAGGGGGGAAAGAAAAATCATTAGCATTTTATTTTATTATGTTCAGTTAGCTTCTGTGTAATAAATCATGGTTTGTTTTTTTTTTTAAGATTTTATTCATTCATTTGAGAGAGAGAGAGAGAGAGCCTGAAGGAGAGGAATGTCAGAGAGAGAAGCAGACTCCCCACTGAGCAGGGAGCCCAATGCGGGACTCGATCCTGGGACTCCAGGATCATGACCTGAGCTGAAGGCAGATGCTTAACCTACTGAGCCACCCAGGCGCCCCATCATTAGTTTTTGCTGTAGCATTTTGAAGGGAAGGAAGAATCAAAGAAATCATTTGTAAATGAGAGACTTTTCCATGTGTACCTCAAGTTTTCCCACAATAGCCTGAGTCGAAATGATTCAAATTTGGTTCTCACCCAACTTCATCTTCTGGGGTCCCCAGACCATTGAGAGTATTCCCCTCCATTAATTTTAAGGGTAAACAGAAAGCATTTCACATTTGCACATGACCAAGGTCTCTCCCCCTGCATCATGGTAGCTGTTATCCTCCTCTCCTGCTCTGACCTCTTTTGTGTCATCTGTCTCCTGAGTCAAGTGAGAATACCTCACCTCTGTCCTCTGGAATTAGTGTCTACAAGTACCAATGTATACCTGTACAAATGTCTGCATTGCTTCTTGAAGCTGCTGTCTTCTACTTCTGGTGTGGCCTCTTGGTATTTAGAAAGCATAGCTTCTGGTGTCACTGCCACCATGTTGATATCCTGGGGCCCTAGAAATTTTAATGTCACCCCTGATGCTTAACATTTGTAAATAAATAAACACAGTAAAAGACACAAAGAAGACATCCTTGCCAAAATTACAGATTCATACCATAATCTTAATCTTGCAAACACTTATTGAATGCAAAACACAAGACACTGTGCCAACTGCTGGGGTTAAAAAGATAAATGGCAAATAAAATGCATTAGAATACTATCCAAATTAAGAGAACTGAACTATGATTAAAACAAAGTTAAATGTGATAAGAATAAATTTTAAATTCTGCTCTTAACATTAAGAAGTCAAAGTCATAAAAGGTATCCAGATAGGAAAGGAAGAAGTAAAGCTATCTTTATTCATAGATAAAATGATCTTATATAAAGGAAATTCTAAGGCATTCACTAAAAAAAACAAAAACTATTAGAACTAATAGAGTTCATCAAGGCTGCAGGGTACAGGATTATGTACAAAATTCACATTGTATTTCTATATACTTTGCAGTGAACAGAGGAAAATTAAGAAACTAATTCATCAACTAGAATAAAATATTTGGAATAAATTTAACAAAATAATACAAAACCTATACTCTCAAGGCTACAAAACATTGTTGAAAGAAATTAAAGATCTAAACAAATAGAAAGATCTAAATAAATAGTCTGTGTTTATGAAACAGAAGACTCAATATTGTTAAGATGGTAATACGCACCAGATTAATCTTCAGAAGCAATGCAATCTCTGTTAGAATCCCAGCAGGCTTCTTTGTAGAAATGATAAGCTTATCCTAAAATTCATATGGAAATGCAAAGGACGAAGTTAGCATTAGGAGAAGGAGAGGAAAAGTGAATTGGTGTAAATCAGAGGGGTAGAAGAACCATGAGAGAGGACTCTGAGAAACAAACTGAGGGTTTGTGAAGGGAGTGGGGTGCGGGGATGGGTGAGCCTGGTGGTGGGTATTAAGGGGGGCATGTATTGCATGGAGCACTGGGTGTGGGGCAAAAACAATGAATCTTGGAACACTGAAAAAATTAAAATAAAGAAAGAAAGAAAAAGGAAAAAAAAAGAAAAGCTGCTGCAATAAAGATTGAAAAATTTTAAAAATCTTAAAAAGGAAAAATATAGGTGAAAGATTCACATTTCCTAATTTCAGACTTACTACAATGCAACAGTAAGCAAGACAGTGTGGTAATTCTATAAAGATAGACATATAGACCAATGGAATAGAATTAAAAGTCCAAAAATATACCCATGTATCTTTGGTCAACTGATTCTCAACAAGGATACTGAGACCATTAAATGGGGGCAAAATAGTCTTTTCAACAAATGGCACTGGGTCAAGTGGATATTGACATTAGAAAGAATGAAGTTGGAACCCTATCTCATAGCATATGGAAAAATTAGATCATAATGGGGTGCCTGGTTGGCTCAGTTGATTAAGCGACTGCCTTCGGCTCAGGTCATGATCTCAGAGACCTGGGATCGAGTCCCACATCGGGCTCCCTGCTGGGCGGGAAGCCTGCTTCTCCCTCTCGCACTCCCCCTACTTGTGTTCCCTCTCTGGCTGTATTTCTCTCTGTCAAATAAATAAAATATTTTTTAAAAAAATTATAAAATTAGATCATAATGGATCAAAGTACTAAAATTACAAAATGCTGAAAGAAAACATAGGGATAAATCTCCATGACCTTGGATTTGGCAATGGTTTTTGGGCTATGACATGAAAAACATAAGCAGAAAAAGAGAAAATAGATAAATTAGACTTCACCAACATTGAAAACTTTTGTGCTTGAAAGGATACCACCAAGAAAGTGAAAAGACAATGTAAAAAATAGGAGAAATATTTGTAAATGAAATATCTGAGAAGGGTCTGGTATCCAAAATGTAAAAAGAATACTTTAACTCAACAATAAAAAGTCAAGTAACTCAGTTAATAAATGGACAATGGATTTGAATAAACATCTCTCCAAAGATATACAAATGATATACAAATAATCAATATATAAATGATATACAAATGATCAATAGGTAGATTAAAAGAAACTCAACATCATTAGTCATCAGGGAAAAAAAATCAAAACTACAATGAAATATCACATCACACCCCTTACAACAACTTTTCTCCAAAGCATCAAGTGTTGAAGAGGATATAGAGGATTGGTACTCTGGTACACTGCTGGTAGGAATGCAAAATGGAGCAGTCACTTTGGAAAACAGTCTGGCAGTTCCTCAAAAAGGTAAACATAGAGTGACCACACAACCCAGAAATTCCATTCCCAGGTATATACCAAAAGGAATTAAAAACATATGTTTATATAAAAACTTGTATGTAAGTGTTCATAACACCATTCTCCACAATAGCTGAAAGTAAACAACCCAAATATCCATCAGTTGGTAAATATATAAACAAATTCTGCTTTAGCCATACAATGGAATATTATTCAAAAAGGCTTGAAATACTGATACATGCTATAACATGGATGAGCCTGGAAAACATTACGCTCAGTGAAAGATGCCAGTTGCAAGAGAGCACATATGATTCTATTTATATGACATGCCCAAAATAGGCAAAGCTATAAAGACAGAAAGTATATTAGTGGTGGCCTAGGTCCAGGGGGGCTGGGGGGACCAAGAGGCAATAACTGAAGGGTACAGTGTGTTTTTTTGGCATGATGGAAATGTTCTAAAATTAATTGTGGCAATAGTTGCCCAACTGTGAATATACCAAAACCCATTAGATTATACACTTGGAGTGGGTGAATTTTATGCCATGTGAATTATATCTCAATAAAGCTAATTTTAAACAAACAAAAAAATGGCAAAAGTAGGGAGAAGTATCAGGAGCATCAGGAAAAGCAGCTCCATGTGTAGAAGGCCAGGGATCTCAACTGGCTGCTAGCTTTGTGTGAGTCCCCAGGATTGTGTGATGGTTACCAGCAAAGCCAGTGTGATCCTAGGCAGATGGAGAGAGTCCATGTCCAAAACACCACAGTAGTGACATTCTCATCCATTGGATTGCTTTGGCTGGATCACTTCTGACATGGCAGGTTCATTCTGGACACCCCTTTCTTAAAGGTTGTTCATGAACATGCCCAAAAGAGAGAGCTCATGGGGATAAGTGGTGAACCTGCCTCCCCAGTTTTTACAGTGTGGAAGGCAGAAAGACTTAATAAGGCAGTGATAAGAAAGGATGGTAATAATTACAGGGGAAGAGAGTCCAAAGAGAACAGTTTATATGGAAAAGAAAAACCAGGAAAAATAGGTTGTCCTCAAATATCAGATGAAAAGGGTAAGATGTATCCTATGTCAATTCAGTTCAAAAAATATGGAGCACTTACCCCCATAGAAGGCAGCCTTCCATAAGGTATAGTTCTAGGAAAAATCCATGAACAAGGGTGTCTGATCAGAAAGCTTGAGAGATGCTAAATAGTCTACCCTCCTCTTTAAAGAGTAATAGTGTACATTAATTTACTCAAGGTCTCTCTAGAAAATTTCCTCATGCAACTCTTTTGTTTAATCCACCCTTTTTCAGCTTGTTTGGTCACTGCATCACCTCTCCCCGTTTATATAGAGAGAGCCTTTAACATACCAGAGATTCACTGCTGCTTGCAGTTGATAAGATTTCTACATCCCACTCAAAGTGGTTAAGTATTAATTCTATGCATGCTTTGAAAAGTGAAGTATATATATTGTGACCCCTAAGCAATCACTTGAAAAAGTGTTCAAAGAAATATAATCAAACATTGAATCAATAAATTAAGATGGAATTCTAAAAACACTCAGATTAAAAGTAGATAAGAAAGGGAAAAGAGGATGAAAAACAAAGAATAAACAGAAAACAAGAAAATGGTATACCTAAATCTAAACACACCAATAGTTATATTAAATGTAAACAGTCCAAACGTACCAGTTGAAAGGGAGAAATTGGCAAAATTGATTTTTAAAAAAAGATCCAACCATATGCTATTTACAAGAACCCTACTTTAAATATAACAAGAGGGGCGCCTGGGTGGCTCAATCGGTTAAGCGACTGCCTTCGGCTCAGGTCATGATCCCCGGGATCGAGTCCCACATCGGGCTCCCTGCTCGGCGGGAAGCCTGCTTCTCCCTCTCTCACTCCCCCTGCTTGTGTTCCCTCTCTGGCTGTGTTTCTCTCTGTCAAATAAATAAAATCTTTGAAAAAAAATAAAATAAAAATAAAACAGAGCTTCAAAATACATGAAGCAAAAACTGGAACAGCTGAAAGGAGAGTTAGACAAATTCACAGTTATAGTTAGCAATATCAATACTCTTCTCTCAGTAATCAATGGAACAAATTAACAAGGGTATAAAAGAACTGAACAACTTGATCAGCCAACCGGATCTAAGTGACATTTATGGAACACTCTACCCAAAATAGTATAATATATATTGTTTTCAGGTGTGCATGAAGTATTCACCAAGACATTCCACAGTCTAGGTTATAAAACAGACATTAATACATTTAAAAGAATTGAAATAATACAACAGATATTCTCTTACAATAATAGAATTAAACTAGAAATCAATAAGAGAAGATAATGGAAAATTTCTGAAAATTTGGAAATTAAACAATACACTTCCCTGAAGCCCCTATGAATCAAAAAGAAATTCTCAAGAGAAATTAGAAGTATTTTTGCCTGATGGGAAATGGATATAAAACACAGAAATTTTTAGGTTGTAGTTGAATCAGTACTTACAAGGAAATTTACAGCATTAAACACATATATTGGCAAAAAAAAAAAGGTCTAAATCAATAACCTTAACTACCACCTTAAGAAACTAGAACAAAATAATCCAAAAGCAAGCAGAAGGAAGGAAATAAAATAGAAAGAGCAAAAATCAATGAGAAGAGAAAAACAGTTAAGAAAATCAAAGAAAGTGAAACTTGTTCTTTGATCAAACATCAGTAACATTGATAAATATCCACCTAGATTAACAATGAAAAAGACACCAATAGCCAATAATAAGAATGAAAGAGGGATACCATTATGTTATTGAAAGGATAAAGGAATATTACAAACAATCTATATGAATTTCACAATTCAGATAAAATGCACAAATTCATTTCGAGTTTGCCTTTGTGTGTGGTGTAAGTGAATGGTCTAGTTTCATTCTTCTATATGTAGCTGTCCAATTTTCCCAGCACCATTTACTGAAGAAACTGTCCTTTTTCCACTGGATATTTTTTCCTGCTTTGTCAAAGATGATTTGACCATAGATTTGTGGGTCCATATGTGGGCTCTCCACTCTGTTCCATTGGTCTGTTTCTCTGTTTTTATGCCAATGCCATGCTGTCTTGGTAATCACGGCTTTGTAATAAAGCCTGAAGTCAGGTAATGAGATGCCCCCAGCTTTGCTTTTCTTCTTCAGCAATTCCTTAGCGATTCGGGGTCTTTTTTGGTTCCATATAAATTTTAGGATTGTTTGTTCTAACGTTTTGAAGAATGTTGGTGGAATTTTGATCGGAATGGCATTGAAAGTGTAG
>PITA01016683.1:0-45766 GCA_004023965.1 Spilogale gracilis
GATGGGAGAGCCTGGTGGTGGGTACTGGGGACACCTAAAGCGTGGAGCACTGGGTTGGGGAATGGGGAATGAATCTTGGAACACTGGAAAAAATTTTAAGTAACAATAAAAAAACAAAAAAAGCAAATGCACCTTCCCATTATGATGTGACCCAGTAGTTTAGGGGTTAATGTGCAGCACATTTCCAGCCTATTCATTAAAGAACGAATGTACTGACCATTTGCTGTGGGCAGAAAACAGGCAACTGGAAAGAAATTTGGAAAACTAACTAAATTAGAGAACATAATGAGAAAGACTGAGTTCCCAGGCAAGTTGGTCATGCATCTTGATTTGTGCCAGAGCGAAGGCATTGTCAAGATGTGGCAGTTTCACTGCTAAAATGTGACAAATTCTGGAAAACTGAGGATAACTGGTTATTGAAACAGACTTCCTGTTGTCTACACCAGGTTCAATAAATGGATAGGGAATCCTTGGACACCCAGCATGTATGTGTGCATTTAGTGATTTGCCATAGCAGGGATTCCAGGTAAAATTTGGGCCAGCTCCATAGGAAAATCAGATATAATGGGGCTCCCTGAATAATGGAGATAAGCCTTCTCTTCCCCAGCGGAAAACAGAACCATGTTGGAAAGAGCCCACCCTGTCATGGATACAGGGCTGAATCCAGGATAGGGATTCATTGGTCTGAGGGGAGGGGAGCATCTATAAACCACAGAGTCTGAACTCCAAATCCCCCTGCTATTTCTTGGATATGGGCTCCAAGATGAAGAAAAACAACATTTTCATTTTCTACTCATTCTTTCACCTAGTTCTATAGATTTTCCCTGATTTGCTGTTTTCTCAAACATTGACATGCAGAATATAACCCACCAAGGAGGATAATGTAGACTAGAATATGCAGACATTGAGTTGAGTAAGACAAAGTCATTTCAGAATTAAAGATTCCAACCAGGACTAACAGGAGTGAGAGGCTGTCATTTAAAGTAAGGATATCTGGGGCACCTGGGCGGCTCAGTTGGTTAAGCAACTGCCTTCAGCTCAGGTCACGATCCCAGAGACCCAGGATCAAGTCCCACATCGGGTTCCCTGCTCGGCGGGAAGGCTGCTTCTCCCTCTCTCACTCCCCCTGCTTGTGTTCCCTCTCTGGCTGTGTTTCTCTCTGTCAAATAAGTAAAGTCTTTTAAAAAAATAAATAAATAAAGTAAGGATATCCCTGAGAACTGTCAATATTATACAGAGCACAGGTCTCTTCATCCCTCTCTTCTTGCACTGAAGAATGGAATGATCATCTTCCTGGAACACAGCAAGGAAAAAGAGGGACTGTCAATTCCTCCAGACAATTCACCAGGAAGTCTGCTTCATTTTCTACATTGCAAGATGGAGAGGACCTGAGAGAGAACTGAATTCTCAAGGCCATATTGCACAAAGCCCCCTCTATACATAGTTAAGCTTGAGGAAGCATCTTCAGAACAAAGAGAAAATCTTTGAGCAGGAAGCAGGTTTTTGTCTTACTTTCCCATGCACTTTGACCACTGTGTCGAGTGCTACCACTTCTATATGAAGCACAGTAATAATCAGCCTCATCTTCAACCTGGAGCCCAGAGATGCTCAGGGAGGCCGTGTTGCCAGACTTGGAGCCAGAGAAGCAATCAGGGATTCCAGACGGTCGAGAAGTTACATCATAAATCAGGAGTTTGGGGGACATTCCTGGGAGCTGCTGATACCATGAGACATCATTATACCCCCCAATGTCATTGCTAGCTCCAGCACAGGAGATGGTCACTGTCTGTCCAGGAGCCCTGGACACTGAGGATGGCTGAGTCAAGGAGGACTGGGCCCAGGACCCTGAAAAAGATAGAACACAATCTAGTGAGTTTAGGGCTGGGGACCCAAGTAAGTCTGAGGAGGAGAGAAACAAGGACTCTCTCATATTTCCTATGCTCTCTTTCCTGGAGACCTCACCTGTATCCTGAGTTAAGAGGGTGAGGAGGACCAGAGCCCAGGCCATGGTGGAGATGCCCCAAGAACACTGCCTTCTGAGACTCCAAGCCTGGGTCTGGCTCCCCCATAACTTTCTTTTACTCTCCTCCTGCCTCAGATGAGGGAGGGGCCTCCATGCAAATGTGCTTCCTGTTGTGCCTTTCTTCACCCACTCTCATCTAGACTATCTCTAGTCTAAGATACGTCTGCATTCCTGGGCAGCAGAGCTTAGATATCCACACACTAAATAATTTCACATTCATTTTCTGAATCATGAGAGACAGAGACCATGACAGACCCCAGAATTCAAGCCAACCTTCCAATATGCTTATCTGCTCTACAGTGGTTTGAGGTTGGAAGATGTTTGCTGGAACTATCATGAAAGCACTACTGGAAAACAATAACTGGTCGAACCCCCTGCCCCCCTGTCCCCCTAACAGTGGCTCCAGAGGCAGGTATTGGAACTGCATACAGGATAGGAGAACAAAACCTGTTTCCCTCCCCACCCATTCAATCCTTGCTGTCCCCTAGTGGCCATACAGGATAAATACCAATCAACAGGGAAGGCAACTGAGAGATGGAAACACATGCTCTGCTCTTCCTCTTGCCATCCTCCCAAAGCCTCCCACCTCAGTCCCAGGACCCATGGTTCATTTTGGTGAAATCCAAGATCCTACACTTCCTCCACAATGAAACATGTCACCTGAAAATCGAGTGACCCAGAAATCCCTTCTCAGAATTATACCAGCTGTTGAGAAAGGTTTGGACTCACCCATCATGCGATATGATCTGTGACACTAAATACCAGCAAGGTCATGTCTCAGGGATGGAGTCTATGAGGTGGATGTGGCTCAGGTCTGAGGAAACATCCCACATTAAATTAATAAAGCCCCAGTTCGTTCAGCGATGACACAAGAGGGACATTGAGGACATCGCTGAATTTTCCTCATGATTAGAAAACAAGAATAATGGGGCATGCGGGTGGCTCAGCCGGTTAAGCGCCTACCTTCCACTCAGGTCATGATTCCAGGGTCATGGAATTGAGCACCATATTGAGCTCCCTTCTCAGTGGAGAGCCTGCTTCTCCCTCTCCCTCTGGCTGCTGCTCTGCCTGCTTGTACTCTATCTCTCTGCCAAATAAATAAATGAAATCTTAAAAAAAAAAGAAAACAAGAATAATTCAAGAAGGAGAGAGCTGAGTAGGGTAGAATAATACATAATTGAAATAAAGAGAAAGGATTCCACAGTCTTAGCCTCTAGGAGAAGGGGACATGAGTCTAGATTGTCCTCAGGGCCCTGCTACAGGGACTTCTCCACCAGGGAAAGTCTTTGTGAACAGGGGACACAGAATGTTCTCTGCCTCCTTGTGCACATTTGTGACCTGACCTACAGCTGTGACTTTTCTGGAGCAAATGCTCCTCATCCACAGAGAGATGCTTGTGTGTCTTTCTAGGCGGTGGTGGGTTTGTAGAAGAGCTGAGCAGGACTGATAGATCAATACAGGAGTTTCAGGCAGTAGAGATGCTCTGATGACACCTTTTGTGTCACTGATCATACCGCATGATGGGTAAGTCCAAACCTTTCTCAACATTTCCCTGGTCTAGAGCATGGGATGTGCAGAGTGGTGGCCACTTTGTGGGGGAAAAGAAAAGGTTTTGAGAGGGAATTCTGGGACCAGAGCACAAAGACAAAGATGAAGCCATCATTGTACCAAAGGAGAACCTCAGAGTGACTGTGGCCTCTGGATCTTAGGATGATCAAGGAGAGGACCTGAGAAAGAACTGAATTCTCAAGAGCATGCTGCATGAAGCCTCCACTGCAAAGGGTTCGGGAAGCATCCTTAGAACACCTCTGGGAGCACAAGGCAGGCTTTACTCTCATTTCCCCCCACAAACTTGCACCACTATGGAGAATGACACTACCAGCCTATGAGCACAGTAATACTCAGGCTCATCCTTAGCCTGCAGCACAGAGATAGTCAGAGAGATGTGTCTCCCAACTTGGAGCCAGAGAAGTGGTGATGGAACACTGACAGCTGAGGATTGAAGTCGTAGATCGGAGCTCTGGGGACCATGCCAGGATGCTGTTGGTGCCAGGAGATATAATTACATCCCCAATATTAGTGCTGCTTTCAGCACAAGAGATGGTAACTGTCCCAGAGACGCAGACACTGACAGAAACTAGTAAGGGCATACTGGGCCCAGGGACCTGAAAAGAGGAAAGACACACTCTTATTAGGCCAGTGCTAGGGTCTCAGATGAGTTTGACCAGAGACAGTGGACCAACCCACATGTCCCCATGACCCTTCCTCAGAGTCCTCACATGTTCTTTGAGGGAAGAGAATGAGAAGGAAGAGAGTCCAAGCCATGGTGGAGATGTTTCAACAGCACTGCCTTCTGAGACCACAGTCCCGGGCCTGGATGCCCCATCCCTCTATTATCCCCTCCCTCAGCCTCAAAGGAGGGAACGACCTCCATACCAATGTGCTTCCTACACCTCTATCTCCTCATCTGCTTTGATCTGAAACTTCACCCTCGATATTTCTTCATCCCTGGGAAGCAGAGCTTAACTGATAAGGTTGAAACACTTTCCATGTATTTTTTGAAGGTCTGAAAGTTGAAGTTTTATGTCTAATTGGTCCAGAAGACAAAGAGCTCCTGATATATATGGTAATGAGCTCCTGGACCTTCTGTTTCTGCTATACCATGACCAAGGGCTGTGAGCATTTGAGTCAAGGACCCTTTGTTTTATGCCTTCTCCTGGGCACCTTCTTTGGAGAATCTCTCTACAGTTAGGAAAGAGTTACTGCCCACCCCAGTGGAAACATCTGTTGTGAGGTGGTGGTGGTGGTGGGCTCTCACCCAGCTGCAGGCTGTCTCCATCCCCAGCCCTAATTTTTCATTCTGGTGCATGCCCATCCTCAAAACCCAGCAGATTCCTTGTAAATAACTTGCACAGGAGAGACAGGTGTGCTGAAGTTCCTGGAAGTGTTGGGTGCCTGGTGCTTCAGTGTCTCTGCTATGACATGACTGTGTCTCTGTAATGATCCCATCCCTGTTTTGCACCAGGCAATGCCCTCTGAATGGTGCTCAGAGTCTGTCCACTGTTAGAAAGTGTTGCTGCCACCACAAGCAAACATTTGACATTGGCAGGGGAGGGAAGGGGGTCTCCCTCTGCTGCAGGCTCATCACTGATCCCACCCCCACTTCTTTGGGTTGAAGCATCTGCAACATCAAATCCACTAGTGAGTCAGTCCCCCCCACACACTCACCACCTACCCGTTAGAGGTTCAGGTGTGCAGGTGTGATGAAACCACTGAAGGGAAAAAGGAGCACAGGCCAGGTACAATAGCTGTAGATCTGTGCCTGCTCTTCCTCCTTCTGTCCCTTCATCCTTAAACAGCTTCTCTTTCCCCTACTCTGACTCTCAAGTTGAGAAATGAAAACCAAACATTGTGCTGCCCATGGTGGGTGTTCTGTGGAGGGATGAATCTGAGAAGGCAAGTGCAGGTTGGGTGATATGAATGTCTGGTATTTATTATAAACTTCATATTGTACAAGTTTTTGTTCCATTTTAACTGAAGTTGTTTTCTCAGTCACCTTTTGCATGTGTGTGTGTTAAAGATTATATTTATTTAAATGAAACAGAAAGAGAGTGAGTGAGAAAGAGAGAGAGAGAGAGATATCGGGAGTAGGGGAGGACCAGACAGAGAAGCATCCTCCCCACGGAGCTGCTGGGCTCTATCCCGAACTCCAGAATTTGACCTAAGCTGAAGGCAGACGCTTAACTGACTGAACCACCCGTCCACCTCTATGTGTTTGTGTCTGTATCCGTGTGTGTGTGTGTGTGTGTGTGTGTGTGTGTGTGTGTGTGTGCCTGTGTGTATTTCAATTTTTCTGGCTTCTCCCTTCTTACCACATCCAGGGAGCCTATGATGAGGACAGCCTGCAGGGTGGTGGTGCAAGGAGTTAGAGCTGCACATCACCTATCCCCAGTGCACTAAGGCAGCACTCCAGTCTTCGTGTTGGAACACTCTGCCCCTCTTTGGTGCTCTGGGACATCCAGCTGCCCAGGTACCTCTGGTGAGACTGGAGTTCATGCTCTGCTCTTAGGCTGCCCAACCACTCACTGAGTGGGAGGATTCAGGTCTCTCCTGCCCTGGGGACACACAGGTGCCTGCTAGATTCCTGGGGGGAAAAGGGTAGCCTCACATTCCCTCCACAGGTCCCAGCATCCCCAGACCTGCTGCCTGGGAGGCAGTGAAGGAGGAGGACAAAGCTAACCCCAAACCAATTCCCCCCTGGGTCCTTCCCAGCAGACATGGAGTAGACTGTCAGACCCTCCAGCCAGGACCATCTGGGTGCTCAGTGGTGCTATCTCAACTCAGCATATATGGAAACAAAGGAGGTATTTGAGAATCAAGGCAGACACTCTCCTCTAACACTAATCCCTCGACCTCTGTTCCTTCTATCCCCAGGGCCTGCCATCCCCTAAGTCCCATCTGGCTGATAACCTGGGCCTTTTCCTTGGGAGGAAGAGAACATTTGGATGAAGCCCTTCTTTGTCAGTTCTGCTGGCTCCCACAGGTTGGATGCTGATGGGAAACTTGGGAGAAGCCCAAGTCAAGTGACTGGAGCTCCCAGAGGACCCTCCAGGCCCTGATAGCACCCATGGTCTGGGTAGGATGCCCTGAATCTCCCCAGAAGCCTTGCCTTGCTGCCAGGCCTGTTCCGGAAGGCCTGAGAAGAAGTCTCCTCTGGCACAACTCTTCCCCCAGGTCTCTAATATCCTGCCTTGTTGCCAGGACATGGACCCTGTTCTGTGGTTCCTTTGCCTCTGCATAGCCTAGCCCCCATGTCCTGGGCCCTCTTCTGGTTTTGCTGCAAGGAGAGCTGTTAGATGCAGTGGGACCTCTTCTAAATGATTTCAAAACTCCTATGGAGAAGTGTCTGTTCGTGTCTTCTGCCCATTTTTTGATATAATCATCTTTCTTTTTCCTTTTTTTCTAAGATTTTATTTATTTGGCAGAGAGAAACACAGCCAGAGGGGGAACACAAGCAGGGGGAGTGAGAGAGGGAGAAGCAGGCTCTCCGCCCATCAGGGAGCCCGATGTGGGGCTCGATCCTGGGTCTCCGGGATCATGACCTGAGCCGAAGGCAGTCGCTTAACCAACTGAGCCACCCAGGCTCCCCTCATCTTTCTTTTTCTTTTCTTTTCTTTTCTTTTTTTTTTTTTTTGGTTGTTGAGTTTAAGGAGTTTAAAAAAAATTTTTTTTATTTATTTGACAGAGAGAGAGATCACAAGTAGGCAGAGAGGCAGGCAGAGAGAGAGGAAGAAGCAGGTTCCCTGCTGAGCAGAGAGCCCGATGTGGGCCTCGATCCCAGGACCCTGAGATCATGACCTGAGCTAAAGGCAGAGGCTTTAACCCACTGAGCCATGCAGGTGCCCGAAGGAGTTCTTTACAGATCCTGGATATCATCCCTTTGTCTGTAGTGTCATTTACAAATATCTTCTCTCATTCCATGGGTTGCCTCTTTGTTTTGCTTCCTTTGCTGTGCAGAAGCTTTTTACTTTGATGAAGTCCCAAAAGTTTATTTTCACCTTTGTTTCCTTTGCCTTTGGAGACATGTCTTAAAAGAAGTTGTTGTGGGGGCGCCTGACCCCTCCAAAGGCATCTCCTCTAACTCCTCCTCCTGCTGCTTTTCTGAAATAATCCAGCAAGGTAGGTCATCTTTTTTTCTGGAATTAATACCTTTAAAAGATTTGTTTCTTTTTAATTTTTATTATTTTTAATATAAATGCATTTAATTAACATGTATTCTATTAGTAGTTTCAGATGTAGAGTTTAGTGTTTCATCATTTTCATATAACATCCAGTTATCATTATATCAATTGCCCTCCTTAATATCCATCATCTTGTTACCCCATCCCATTACCTACCTCCCTTCCAGCAACACTAAGTCTGTTTCCTATGATCAAGAGTCTCTTACAGTTTATCTCCCTCTCTGATTTCACCTTGTTTTGTTTTGTTCCTCTTTTCCCCTCCGTTTTCTTTCTTAAATTCCACATATGAGTTAAATCATATGATAATTATCTTTCTTGGATTGATTCATTTTGCTCAGCTGAATAACTTCTAGTTCCACTCATATCATTCCAAATGGGATGATATTAATTTTTTTATTGCTGAGTAATATTCCCATATATTGATGAGTATACATATATATATATATATACACCACATATTCTTTATGCATTTATCTCTCTCTCTCAATGGACATCTGGGTTCTTTCCATATTTTGGCTATTGTGCACATTGCTGCTATAAACACTGGGGAGCCAGTTAACCTTTGGGTCACTACATTTGTATCTTTGGGGTAAATACCTGGTAGTAAAATTGCTGGGTCATAGAGTAGCTCTATTTTCTACTTTTTGAGGAACCTCCATACTATTTTCCAGAGTGGTTGCACCAGCTTGCATTTTCACCAACAGTGTAAAGGGACTCCCCTTTCTTTGCATCCTTGCCTGGACCTGTTGTTTTCTGACTAGTTAATTCCTGCCATCATGTCTGGTATTAGGTGTTACCTCATTGTGGTTTCCATTGGCATTTCCCTGATGCAAAGTGAATTCGAGATGAAACCAAATTTTTCATTGGTCTGTTGGCCATTTTTTTATTGTTACTTAAATTTTTTTCCAGCGTTCCAAGATTCATTCCCCATGCCCCATACCCAGTGTTCCATGCAGTAGGTGCCCTCAGTACCCACCGCCAGGCTCTCCCATCCCCCACCCCCTCCCTGCAAGTCCCTCAGTTTGTTTCAGTGTCCAAAGTCTCTCTTCTTTTGTTTCTCTCCCTGGATTACCCTAGTTCCCATTTACTTTCCTTCTCCCACTGTCCTCCAGGTTACCCCTTATGCACCCCAAGTAAGTGAAACCATGTGATACTTGACTTTTTCTACTTGGCTTATTTCACTCAGCATAATCTCTTCCAATCCAGTCCATGTTGCTACAAAAGTTGGATATTCATCCTTTCTGATGGAAGCATAGTATTCCATTGTATATATATGTACCACATCTTCTTTATCCATTCATCTGTTGATAGGCACCTTGGCTCTTTTCACAGTTTGGCAATTGTGGCCAATGCTGTGATGAACATTGGGATACATATGGCCCTTCTTTTCACTACATCTGTATATGTGGGGTAAATGCCCAGTAGTGCAATTGCAGGGTCATAGGGTAGCTCTACTTTTAATTTTTAAGGAATCTCCACACTGCTTTCCAAAGTGGCTGCACCAGCTTGCATTCCCACCAACGGTGTAAGAGGGTTCCCCTTTCTCCACAGCCTCTCCAACACTTGTTGTTTTCTGTCTTGTTAATTTTGGCCATTCTGACTGGTATAAGGTGGTATCTCAGTGTGGTTTTGATTTGAATTTCCTTGATAGCTAGTGACGCTGAGTATTTTTTCATGTGTCTGTTAGCCATTTGTGTATCTTCTATGGAGAAGTGCCTCTTCATATCTCCTGCCCATTTTTTGATGTGTTCATCTTCTTTTTGGATGTTGAGTTTGAGTAGTTCTTTATAGATCTTGGATACAAGCCCATTGTCTCTAGTGTCATTTGCAAATATCTTCTCCCATTCTGTGGGTTGCCTCTTTGTTTTGTTGACTTTTTCCTTTGCTGTACAGAAGCTTTTTATTTTCATGAAGTCCCAGAAGTTCATTTTCGCTTTTGTCTCCTTTCCCTTAGGAGATGTGTGTTGAAAGAAGTTGCTGTGGCTGATGTCAAAGAGGTTACTGCCTATGTTCTCTTCCAGGATTTTGATGGATTCCTGCCTCAGGTTGAGGTCTTACATCCATTTCGAGTTTGCCTCTGTGTGTGGTGTAAGAGAATGGTCTAGTATCATTCTTCTATATGTAGCTGTCCAATTTTCCCAGCACCATTTATTGAAGAGACTGTCTTTTTTCCACTGGATATTTTTTCCTGCTTTGTCGAAGATGATTTGCCCATAGATTTGTGGGTCCATATGTGGGCTCTCCACCCTGTTCCATTGGTCTGTTTCTCTGTTTTTATGCCAGTACCATGCTGTCTTGGTAATCACAGCTTTGTAATAAAGCCTGAAGTCAGGTAATGAGATGCCCCCAGCTTTGCTTTTCTTCTTTAGCAATTCCTTAGCGATTCGGGGTCTTTTTTGGTTCCATATAAATTTTAGGATTGTTTGTTCTAACGTTTTGAAGAATGTTGGTGGAATTTTGATCGGAATGACATTGAAAGTATAGGTTGCTCTGGGCAGTATAGACATTTTGACAATGTTTATTCTTCCGATCCATGAGCATGGAATGCTCTTCCATCTTTTTTTGTCTTCTTCAATTTCTTTCATGGGTGTTCTGTAGTTCCTCAAGTACAGATCCTTGACTTCTTTGGTTAGGTTTATTCCTAAGTATCTTATAGTTTTTGTTGCTATAGTAAACGGAATCGATTCTCTGATTTCCCTTTCTATTTTTTCATTGTTAGTGTATAAGAACACAACTGATTTCTGTGCATTGATTTTGTATCCTGCCACATTACCGAATTGTTGTATTAGTTCTAGTAGTTTGGGGTTAGAGTCCTTTGGGTTTTCCACATAGAGTATCATGTCATCTGCAAAGAGAGAGAGTTTGACTTTTTCTTTGCCAAGTACAATACCTTTTATTTCTTTCTGTTGTCTGATGGCTATTGCTAGGACTTCTAACACTGTGATGTGATGTGATGTGTTCATCTTCTATCTTTAGTTTCTCATTCATTTATTTCTGCTCTAATTCTGATGATTTCCTGACTTCTGTGGGGGGTTGGTTTAATTTTTTGTTGATTTTCCAGTTCTTTAAGATGTAATGAGAGTTGGTGTATTCAGGATTTTTCTAATTTTTTTGAGTGAGGCTTGGATGGCTATGAATTTCCCCCTCAGGACTGTCTTTGCTGTATCCCATAGGTTTTGGATTGATGTATCTTCATTCTCATTGGTTTCCATGAAGTGTTTCGGCTCTTCTTTGATTTCCTGGTTGATCCACAGATTCTTGAGCAGGATCGTCTTTAGCTTCCAAGTGTTTGATTTTCCTGAACTTTTTATTGTGGTTAAGTTCCAGTTTCATGGCATTGTGGTCAGAGAATATGCAGGGAATACTCTCAGTCTTCTGGTATCGGTTGAGCCCTGATTTCTGACCTAGTATGTGGTCTGTTCTGAAGAAAGGTCCATGTACACTCAAGAAGAATGAGTATTCTGCTGTTTTATGGTGGAATGTTCTGAATATATCTATGAGATCCATCTGGTTCAATGTGTCATTCAAGGCTCTTGATTCTTTGTTGATTTTTGTTTAGATGATATGTCCATTGCTAAGAGTGGTGTGTTAAGATCTCCTACAATTAATGTATTTGTATCAATATGATTCTTTATTTTGCTTAACAGTTGGTTTATGTAGTTGACTGCTCCCATGTTGGGAGCATAAATATTTACAATTGTTAGATCTTCTTGGTGTATAGACCCTTTGAGAATGATGTAGTATCCTTCTGTGTCTCTGATTACAGTCTTTAGACTAGAATCCAATTTGTCTGATATGAGAATCACTACTCCAGCTTTCTTTTGGGGTCCGTTGGCATGAAAGATGGTCCTCCATCCCTTCACTTTCAATCTGGAAGTGTCTTTAGATTCAAAATATGTCTCTTGTAAACAGCATATGGATGGGTCCTGTCGTTTTATCCAGTCTGCAACACTGTGTCTTTTTATTGGAGCATTTAGGCCATTCACATTGAGAGTGATTATTGATAGATACGTTTGTATTGACATCATGTTGCCTGTGAAGTTCATCTTTCTATAGATTACTTCTGTAAATTTCTGTTTTGTGTCACTCTTGTGTTTATTTCACTTTTATAGAACCCCTCTTAGTATTTCTTGTAGTGCTCGCTTGGTGGTTGAATAGTCTTTTAGACTTCGGTGGTCCTGGAAGCTCTTTATTTCTCCTTCCATTCTGAAAGTCAACCTTGCGGGGTACCTTATCCTTTCTTGCATATTTTTGTCATGTAATTTCCTGAATATGTCTTGCCAGGCCATTCTGGCTTGCCAGGTTTCTGTGGAAAGATCTGAAAGGTCTAGAGGTACGGGATCACTTCCCCCTAGCTGCCCTTAAGACATATTCTTTGATTTTATGATTCACAAATCTCACAATTATGCGCCTGGAGGTTTTTCTGGACTCATTGATCTTGGAGGGGTGTCCTCTCTGCCTCTAGGACATGAAATCAGTTTCATTCCCCAGATTAGGGTAATTTTCATCCTTGATTTGTTCAAGTATGTCTTCTATGCTTCTCTCTCTTTCAGCTCCTTTGGGGATTCCAATAATTGTGATATTGGAGAGTTTCATGGCATTTTTTATTTCCCTTATTTTGTTTTCATGGGATTTTAGCTGTTTGCTCCAAGACTTCTCTTGCTCCTCATTCTTAATCCATCTGTCTTTTAAATCACTGATGTAATCTTCAGTTTCACTTACTCTAGCTGTTAGCGTATTTAAATTAGATTGCATCTCATTAGTAGCCTTTCCAAAGTCAGCTTTCACTTCTGTTACTATGGCTTCCATTTTGAGACTAATGTTCTTTTCCAAATTGGCCATTGCTTGGACAATTGCTGCCCTGAATTCCATTTCTGTCATACTGTTTATGTTCATTTCCAGTAATTCTGTGACTCGGTTGCAGTCTCAGGGTTCTTCTTCTGTTGGTTGTTCTTCCTCCAAATCGTTGTGGTGATGAGTGGTTGAGGGGATGTATAGCTAAATATATCAGCCATTATCCAGGTGAATTTGTTGCTGGAAGGTTTTGGAGCAATCAGAATTCACCACCAAAAAGGAAGAAGAAAGAAAAAAGAAAAAGGAAGAAAGGAAGCAAGAAAAGAAAGCCCTGCCAGAGTGGGGCCCAGTGGTAGGACTTATATGGCACAAAACTACTACAGGGTAAAGAAAAAGACCATAAAAAGTAAATGAAGAGATCAAAATATAAATATATATATTTATATAATACAAAGGCAAAAACAAGTACACAATTACACAGGAACACTGACAGACTAGGGTGGGAAGGTGAGGGCAGACACTCCTTGTGGGCAAGGAAAGTATTTCAGATCCTCCCAAGTTTGTCTTGTTATTATTATTTGAGGAGTCCACTTTTTAAAGATATAGGGAGATTAGAACTGGTTTGCATATAGAGGTAGTATTGAATAGGGATGCAGGATTACCTTGAAGCTTATAACTATATATTAAAAAGAAAAAACTAAAGGAAAGAAGAGATAAGAAATGGAAAAAACAGAAAAAACAAACAAACAAATGAGAGGCAACAACAACAACAAGAAGAAACACAGGTATGTGTTTGAAAAAATTTCAAGGTAAAAAATTATTATGGAGTGTTGTAGTAAGTATCACATTGTGATTAAAAAGTGGATTAAAAATTAAAAGAACAAAAACCATGAGAATGAATTTTTAAGTTTAAAGTGGAAACTTTAAAAGTAAAAATAGAAAAAAGTTAAAAAAGCAAATAAGGTGAAAAACTGTATCAGTAAAATGTACAGCTTTGGGGGCAGTACCAGGAGGTTAATATATTGCCTTTCCCCACGATGTTGGGGTTTTACAGTTTGGGTGTTGTCCTCCTGTGCCTCTCGCTTGCCTTCTGGGTGCGGGGCCTGCTGCACTGTTTTCAGTCCCTTTTACCTGGGCTGTGTCTCTCTGCCCCTCTTCCTAGGGACTGGGCTCCCTAGCAACCAGGTTGTCAGGCTTTAGTTCTCTGGAGGATTTGTTCTTTTGCAGCTTTTTGCAGCTGTTCAGGAAGTCAGGTTGGAGCAAGATGTCTGTGCCCAGACCCCCTTCCCAGAGAGAGCCCCTAATTAGCAACTGTCTGGACGATGATGGGGCCCACAGCCTCCCCCTGTACCTTATCCCTTGGCTGCCTATCACCACTGGGCAGAGCACAGACACTGATTTGAATTCTGTTCAATGCCCCTGCTTGTTGTTTTGCTCCCATGCCACAGAAACCACGACTGATTTTGGGTCGTGCGACTTTGTCTGTGCCCAGGGATTCTGTGTGACCCCCATGCAGGAGGGACTCAGGTCCTGTGGCACCACATGTCGTGCTCAAGTCTGCAAAATCACCTTTCCTGGGGGGTCCGTGCCTGGTCTACGGGGTGGAGAGAAGTGGCAGAGAAAAGCAGTAGAGGAAAAAAAAAGAAGGAAAAAACCGCAGAAAAATAGACTCCGCTCCACCAGCTCCCCCATATTCCCTCATGCGGCACTGGGCGCACTTTCTCTCCACAGATCGACATCCCCGTTTCCCTGGCTGCCCCTCAGCACTCTGTTTCTGTTTGCTTTGAATAGGACCCAATCTGCTTTTGTTCCCTGAACACAGAGTACTTCCATGCTGGGGTATTGCCTTCCAATGGGCCACCTCTGCGGGCTTCCTCTCCCATGCCCCTTGTCTTTGGATATCCCTCTGATCGCTCCCACTCCACTCTACCTCTTTGTCAATGCTCTTCGTCGCCCACGGTGATCCATAAATGTGAAATATTACATTTCAGGCTGATTTCATGGGTGCTCACAGTGTTCCTCTAGTGTTTTTTGCAGGAATTGAGCTCACTTCAGGGGACTACCTGAAATGGGGTCGCCCGGCCTTCTACCATCTTCCCCCCCCCCCACAGAAGGAGTAATAGCCTTCGTACAGCCTTCCACAAACATGAGGGACTGAATCAGGTCTTTATACTGTCTTCAAATGCGAATGCACATTCTCACTGTGATGTGACCCAGTGACATCGGGGTCAATGTGTGGCACGTTTCCAGCAAAAATGCTTAACACATGAAGATGCTGACCATTCACTGGTGAAGAAACTAGGCATCTGGAAAGAGATCTGGAAAACTAACTGATGGAGAGAACATAAGAGAGAGACTGAGTTCTCAGGAAAGCTGGTCATGCATCCTGATAGGCCCCAGAGAGAGGGCATGGCCAAGACATGGCAGGTTCACTGCTAAAGCTAAAAAGTCTGGCACCTTGAGAATAATTGGTTATTGAGCAGGTTTTCTATGGTCTACACCAGGTTCAATAATGCATAGGGAATCCTTGGACACCCAGCATGGCATGTGTACTTAGTCATTTGTCATAACTGTGATTCCATAACAGGTAAAACTTGGTCTGGCTCTGTAGGAAAATCAGATATAATGGGGTTCTCTGAGGATTGGAGACAAGCCTTCTCTTCCCCAGTGTAAAACAGAACCATGGTGGAAAGAACCATGGTGGAAAGAACCCACCTTGTCAGGTAGACAAGGCTGAGTCCAGGGTAGGGACTCACCAGTCTGTGGGAAGAGGACCTTCCACATACCATGGAGTCTCAACTTGAAATCCCCCTGCTCAGCTTCCTTGGATATGAACTCAAAGATTAACGGCAACTGGAAAAACAGCATCTTCTTTTTCTATTCATTCCTTCAGCTGTATCTTCAGCTTTCTCCTAAGTTGCTGTTTTCTCAAACACTGACGTCCAGAACTATGACCCACCAAGGTGGAGCATGATGACTAGACAACTGCAGAGAGTGGATTGAGCAAGACAAGGCATTTCTGGATAAATGATTCCAACATGGACAAACAGGAGTGAGAGGTTGTCATTTACAATAAAGATGTCCTTGAAAACTGAGAATTACACAGAGCACGGGTCTCCTTGCTCCTTTCTTCCTGCCATTGAAGAATTGAATGAAAGTCTCCTGGGCACACAGCAAGGAACAAAGAGAGACTTCCATTTCCCTGGACAATTCAATAGAAAGCCTGTTTCATTTCACGATTGCAGGAGGGAGAGAGCCTGAGGGAGAACTGAATTCTCGAGGTCATATTGCACTAAACCCCCTCTAAACATGGTCAGGATTGTGGAAGAATCTTCAGAGCAGGGCGGGAGCTTGTGAGCACAGGGCAGGTTTTGGTTTTACTTCCCCATGCACTTTGACCACTGTGTCGAGAATCACCACTTCTATATGAAGCACAGTGATAAACACCTTCATCCTCAGCCAGGAGCCCAGAGATGGTCAGGGAGGCCGTGTTGCCAGACTTGGAGCCCGAGAAGCGATCAGGGATTCCAGACGGCCTTGTATTTATTATAAATCAGTGTTTGGGGGGCCATGCCAGGATACTGTTGGTACCAGGAGACATCATTATACCCCCCAATGTCATTGCTGGTTCCAGTACAAGAGATGGTCACTGTCTGTCCTAGAACCCCGGACACTGAGGATGGCTGAGTCAGAGCCGACTGAGCCCAGGACCCTGAAAAGAGAAAAATACAATCATCAGTTCAGTTTTGAGGCCTCAGATGAATCTGAAAGGAGAGACTGCATCAGCCCAGAGATCCCCATGGGCCCTTTCCTGGAGACCTCACCTGTGCCCCGAGTGAGGAGGGTGAGAAAGACCAGAGTCCAGGCCATGGTGGAGGCTTCTAAGCAACACTGCCTTATGAGACCCCAACTCCAGGCTTGTCTCCCCGGACCTCTCTTATCTCCTCTCCCTGCCTGAAGGAGGGTGTGGCCTCCATGCAAATATGCTTCATGTACCTCCCTCTCCTCACCCCCTGTGATCTGACCCTTCATTCTAGATACTTCTGCATCCATGGGCAGCAGAGTTTAGCTGAATAGATTCAATCAGTTTGACATGTATTTTCTGAAAGTCAGGAATTTGAATTGTTATGCCTGGTTTGTCTGGAAGAGTAAGATCTCCTGAAGCTCTCATGTTGATGAGCTGCTGGACCTTGTTTTTCCACAATACCATGACAATGTCTCTGTGAACATTCCCAGCTTGGGTCCTTCCTTCTCTGCCCTCTGCTGGGTATGAACTTCTAAGGATCTCTCTACTGTTAGGAAAGCATCACTACCCACCCCAGTCAAAACATCAGGTGTGAGATCGTGGTTTGTGGTGATCTCTCCTCCAGCTGCAAGCTCGTCACCGTCCCCACCCATGCTTGTTGGTGCTGATGCATGTGGAACATTGAAACCCAGCAGCTCGTCATCTCCCCAGCTACGGACCCGTACACCACATGGAGGGTCAGGTATAAAGGTGTAAGCAGACCTCATGAGGGGAAAAGGAGCGCCTGGCAGGACATTCTGCACACTTGATGCACAAACAAGCCACTTGCCCTTCTTCAGTCTGAGTTCTCAACCCAGGAAATGAAGAAGATGGCACTGCCCATGGTACACGATCTGGGGAGATGAATCAGAATAGGGGTGTTCATATTTGATAATGGGACGTATCTTGATGCGCAGGGGGTTGTCATAAACCCTATATTGTCCAGGTCTTCCTCTGTGTTATCTTTGCTCTATTTGTCTGACCAAAGACTCATCGTTTTTTTTTTACTCAGTTCTACCGCACCGCCCACCCACTCCTCACCATAAAGCTAACCTCTTTGACCTTGCCATGCTGAAAGAACAGAAGCATTGTGGAACATCCCTTCCTATTTCTTTCCTGTAAAAGTTTTAAAACTCTTTTTCAATTTCCCCTTTTCTCTAATGCCTGTTTCAGTAGGCAACATTGCCCAAATTGGACGTGCTCTTCTCAGCCTCAGATCCACTGTAATACATAGAAAGCAGACAGCAGGTTCCACCAGGGAATGTTGCTGTAAGCTCAGATAGAATGCATGTGGAAGCTATTTGAGTCCCTAGAACAAAATCCTACAGGGAAGATTGGGAATGACATTGATAATGCAAGTAAAGTGCAAACAATGCTGACTTTCTTATTTTTCCTTCAGTCTTGAAACCTGCCCTGAAGGCAACTGGTTCCAGGATGAAGCACCAGCTTGAAACAGAAAGAGATCCAAGAATACCCCTCACATGTGAGACAGATGACTTCTAACACTCACAGCAGGATTAGATATCTACTTTTTCCTTTGTATTATATTTTATTCCCCTTCTTCTCTAAGCCCCTTCCCAAAGGAAATACTTCTACAGGGAGAGAAATAACAGTAGTCACTTTGGGAACTTGTTTTTCTCACTTTAGCATTTTGGTCTAAAACACAATCCTTTCTGTCCTCGTGCACATGGCCTGGCCACCATCACTGTGAGGGGACCTTCAGAGCAGTGGAAAGGAGTCAAGGATCAGGTTTCTATCCAGAAGACCAAAAGGAATATCCAGGGAACTGGAAATACTGGGGAAATGGTGGAGAAAGAGAAGTCTGGGACCAATGCTGTGAATTGTTTATGAGTTCTTGGTTCATCTCCGGGCTGGACTTGTGTCTGGGACTGCGGAGGACAGAACAATGTGGGGAACAGAGCTGAGGAAGGGACTCCCACTGGCATCCCAGGTGGGACCTATAGAGCTCACTGTGTAGCTTCGACTTAGGACAGATGCAAATAGCAGAACAAAGATTATGGAAACTGTCTGACACAGAAATCACATGACACAAAAGGCTTTTTGAAACTAGGACACCAAACTTGATTGGGTCAATTATTGGCTAAAAGATAAACTTCAGTTGGGATTTACACAGCATTCCCAGTTTCATAATATAACGTAAGATAGATCCCGGACAGGTGACAACGTTATTCAATACATAAAAAAGGAAAATTTGGCATGACAAAATGTGTGACAGATAATTTGGATTTTCTCACAAAGACTAAACCAGTTCCTTAGAAATTGACACAGGGGCACCTGAGTGGCTCAGTCGAGTAAGTGACTGTCTTTGGCCCAGGTAATGATCCCAAACTCATGGAATCGAGCCCCACATTGGGCTCCATGCTTGGTTGGAGGTCTGCTTCTCCCTCTGCCTGCTGCTCTCCCTGCTTGTGTTCTCACACTCACACTCACTCTCTCAAATAAATTTTTAAAAAGTTGACACAAGGGGCGCCTGGGTGGCTCGGTGGGTTAAAGCCTCTGCCTTCGGCTCAGGTCATGATCTCAGGGTCCTGGGATCGAGGCCCACATCGGGCTCTCTGCTCAGTGGGGAGCCTGCTTCCTCCTCTCTCTCAGCCTGCCTCTCTGCCTACTTGTGCCTCTCCTTCTGTCAAATAAATAAATAAAATCTTTTTTAAAATGTTGACACCAAAAAGGAGAATTTCTATGAGAATTACTGGAGAGATAACATCTCAGCTAATAAATAGAAGACATAATGAAACACATAAAAAAGTACACTAAATGGAACTGACTACAGATTGGAAAATAAAAGACTAGTGACCACAGGGTCATAACAAAAAAAGAAGTTACAATCTAAAATACATTGGGAAAGTTTTTGGAGACCAAAATTATCAAGGAACTGTGGAACTTCTTAAGTGCCCCAAAAGGTATATTACAGAAGATCCTAAAAGAGAAGACAAAGATAAATAGAAGGAAAGATGTACTTCCAGGGGCTAAAAAAAGCCCAAGGACAAGAAACATGAAGAAAACCATGTCAAAACACATTTTTCCTGATTCTTGGTTGTGTGGACGGTTTTCCAGACAACTGCTTAACTTGAGTAACTATTCATTTCGCAGTAAAGCATCAACCACAGAACTTTGTTCCCTCATGATTCTCAATTGGCCATTAGTATAGAATTGATAGTGGTAATGAAAGCAAAAATTAGAATGAATGCAAGTCATTTCATAAGTCGGCAAGTCTCCAGTCCCCTCTCCCTACAGTAGTAAGCATCATAGTCCAGCCCTCCCCAAACGGATTTGTCTCAACAGAGCATAAAACACCCCTGCCTGGATCAGGGGAATCTAAGCGGAGTCAGCAGTGTGCTATTGTGGTGAGAACACGGGTCTTAAATAGATGTTGGAATCTGGGACGACCTCCCTCAGGTGATCATCTCCTTTTCAGACTCTTCCTCAAGAAACCAAAAAGCTCATCATGAGGAAACTGACATCACGAAGAGGCTGCCAGCACTGATACCAGCTTGAAATGCTCCTTTGTCTCTAGCTTGGATTCCTCTTTGGTACTTTCTGGTCTGAATTAGTTTTTTGTTTTAAGCAAAAGCACCAACGTCATGGTCAGCCAAGAGAACACCTCTCTTTTTCTCCAGAGAAGCATTCAGGGACTCCTCTGGGAGAATATGCTGAGCCAGATATCAGAGAACTTTGGAATCCTTACCTCTGACGACATTCCTGCTACAGACTTAATAACTGGCTCACATAGAGCAATACAAGATGCCCAGTTCTAGAGGTCTCTCATCTTTTCCCAGACCCTTGTCTGTCCTCTTCAGTAGGTGCCGTTCAGGGAGGATCCAGAAAGCAGTTCACAAAGGAAGGAAAGGGGAGCCTGATTGTGAAATGGTTTGGAGGCACAAAGACAAGACAAGAAAATGCCAGTCTGCCCCCTGTGAATTCCCTACAAATATGCCTTGCCTCGACTGTGTAAGAGCAAAGACAATCTACGAATGGGTGTTGGGGGAATGATACTCTCTCTGATCAAAAAGAAAGGAAGGCCACCCTCTCCTTTTCTTTAAGTATTTACCTTAGAAAACGTGAGTTGTAAATTATTTCTCTGCCTTCCTTAAATTATATACACATCTGTTTGATGTATAAATAAGATTCTTGTCAGGTTTATAACCAAGGAATCTTTTTCTGAAGGACCTGAGATTCATTGCTTTGAAGTGAAAGCACCAAGGAAGAGCGTATCCCTATTTACAGTGTCTTTGGGAGAAGGGCACAGACTTAACTTCACTAGAAGTCTGGCTCCAATTTGGAAATCTACCTCTTAGCATGAAGTTGTAAGAAATGTATTTTCCCTAAAATTTTGAATATTGAGACTTTTGGGATATATATGTTATAAATATTCTCTCCCGCTACATAAGTCATCTTCACTTTAAAAATCCGAGTCATCCTCCTCGACTAGTGAAGATTCGTTGGATCACAGGCCCCTGGAGACCCGCCATGCCCTCCACCAGTCTGAGCAATGCCCTCAGCTGGGTCTCCAATTATTCTGCTCCCATCACTGCAGATGACATGATACTGTATGTTGAAAACCCAAAAGACTCTACCCCCAAACTACTAGAAATCATACAACAATTCAGTAATGAAGCAGGATATAAAATCAACGCACAGAAATCAGTTGCATTCTTTTTTCTCTATTGTTACTAAAGTTTTTTTCCAGTGTTCCAAGATTCATTCCTCATTCCCCACACGCAGAGCTCCATGCTTTAGGTGTCCCCAGACCCACCACCAGGCTCTCACATCCCTCCACCCCCTCCCTCCAAGTTCCTCAGGTTGTTTCTGTGTCCAAAGTCTCTGTTGTTTCATTTGCCTCCCTAGATTACCCTAGTTCCCATTACATTCTTCGTAACTAACAATGAAAATATAGGAAGGAAAAACAGGAAATTGATTTCATTTACTATAGCACCAAAACCCATAAGATACTGAGGAATAAACCTAACCAAAGAAGTCAAGGATCTGTACTCGAGGAACTACAGAACACTCATGAAAGAAATTGAAGAAGATTCAAAAAAGATGGAAGACCATTCCATGCTCATGGATCAGAAGAATAAACATTGTCAAAATGTCTATACTGCCCAGAGTAATCTATACCTTCAATGCCATTCCAATCAAATTACACCAACATTCTTCAAAGTCTTGAAACAAACAATCCTAAAATTTATATGGAACCAAAAAAGACCCCGAATCACTAAGGAATTGCTGAAGAAGAAAAACAAAGCTGGGGGCATCTCGTTACCTGACTTCAGGCTTTATTACAAAGCTGTGATTACCAAGACAGCATGGTACTAGCACAAAAACAGAGAAATATACCAATAAATCAGATAGAGAGTCCAGATATGGACCCACAAATCTACACACAAAGCATCTTTGACAAAGCAGGAAAAAGTATCCAGTGGAAAAAAAATGTTTCTTAAATAAATGGTGCTGGGAAAATTGGACAGCTATGTATAGAAGAATGAAACTAGACCATTCTCTTACACCACACACAAAGGCAAACTCAAAATGGATGAAAGACGTCAACATGAGGCAGGAATCCATCAAAATCCTGGAAAAGAACATAGGCAGTCACCTCTTTGACATAGGCCACAGCAACTTCTTTCAAGACACGTCTCCAAAGGCAAAGGAGACAAAAGCGAAAATGAACTTCTGGGACTACATCAAAATTAAAATCTTCTGTACAGCAAAGGAAACAGTCAACAAAACAAAGAGGCAACCCACAGAATGGGAGAGTATATTTGCAAATGACACTACAGACAAAGGGCTGGTCCAAGAGCTATAAAGAACTACTCAAACTCAACATCTAAAAAGAAGATGAACACATCAAAAAATGGGCAGGAGACATGAAGAGGCACATCTCCATAGAAGAAACACAAAAGGCTAACAGACACATGAAGAAATATTCAGCGTCACTAGCTATCAGGGAAATTCAAATCAAAACCGCACTGAGATACCACCTTACACCAGTAGAATGGCCAAAATTAACAAGAGAGGAAACAACAAGTGTTGGAGTGGCTGTGGAGAAAGGGGAACCCTCCTCACTGTTCATGGGAACACATGTTGGTGCAGCCGCTTTGGAAAACTGTGTGGAGATTCCTTAAAACATTAAAATAGAGCTACCCTAAGACCCTGCAATTGTACTACTGGGCATTTACCCCAAAGATACAGATGCAGTGAAAAGAAGGACCATATGTACCCCAATGTTCATCGCAGCAATGGCCACAAAGGCGAAACTGTGGAAAGAGCCAAGGTGCCCTTCAATAGATGAATGGATAAAGAAGATGTGGTCCATATACACAATGGAATACTACGCCTCCATCAGAAAGGATGAATATCCAAGTTTTGTAGCAACATGGACTGGACTGGAAGAGATTATGCTGAGTGAAATAAGCCAAGTAGAGAAAGTCAAGTATCACATGGTTTCACTTACTTGTGGTGCATAAGGTGTAACCTAGAGGACAGTAGGAGAAGGAAAGTAAATGGTAAGTAGGGTATTCAGGGAGATAAACGAAACAAGAGAGACTGGACACAGAAACAAACTGAGGGACTTGGAAGGAGGAGGTGGGGGGATGCAAGAGCATGGTTGTGGGTACTGGGGGAACGTACTGCATGGAGCACTGGGTGTGGGGAATGAGCAATGAATCTTGGAACACTGAAAAAAATAACAAACTATAAAATAAGATGTAACTTCAAAAAAGTATTTAAGTGTATCTTACTTGACTATTTCATATTACTGGCTGGCTGTTCTACCTACAACCTGAGACACTACATACTCAAAACACAAAGGGCTGGCAGCTCTTTTGTGTCATATTGACATCATCCTATTCACACAATATCAATGTTTAGGATTATTTTGTAAGATTCTCTATTATTAGCAAAGGAACTACTTTTTCGGAAGTATGTGATGGGCCCATCTTAAAGGAGATTCACTAGAATAGACACTGCCTCCTGCCCTCCTGGGAACATGTCCATTCTTGTTAAATATCCTACTGTTTCCATTCCAGTCAGGATTCTCTCTTATACCAGATACCACAGGGAATAACCAGATAGTGGTCCCTCTACTTCTTATAGGTTTTCTCCACAAGAACAGACATCCACAGGCAGGAACAGTCTTTGTACAGTCTTCCAAAAATATGAGGTATTAACGCAGGTTTTTATTCCTTGTCCTTAAAAGATAATGCACCTTCTTACTGTGATGTGACACAATGACTTAGGGATCAATATGTGACACATTTCCAGCACAGAGGGTTAACCACATGAAAGGATTGGTCTTTTATTTAGGGAAGAAACTAGGGAATTGCAAAAAGAGTTGGAAATCTAACTAAAGAGAGAACATAATGAAACAGACTGAGTTCTCAGGAAATCTGGTCATGCATCATGATATGCCACAGAATGAGGGCATGGCCATGATATGGTACTTTCACTGCTAAGACTAGGAAAATTATGCAACTTAACAATTGTTTATTGAATCTGATTTCTTATAATATACACCAGGGTCAGTTAATGGATACAGAATCTTTGCACATACAGTATATTGTGTGTGTTTAGTGATTGGTCATAATTGAGATTCCAGGTATAACTTGGATTGTCTCTTTATGAAAATCATAATGGGGTTCCCTGAGGAATGGAGAAAAACTTCTCTTCCCACATTGGAAATGGAGCCATGTAGGAAAGAGCCCACCCTGTCAGGGAGACAGGACTCAATCCAGAATAAGGATTCATTCGTCTGAGGGGAGAGGAGCTTCCACATACCATAGAGACTCAACTCCAAATATCCCTGCTCAGCTTCCTTGGATATGGACTCAAAGATGAAGGGCCACTGGAAAAAACATTGTCCTTCTCTACTCACACTTTCAGCTAGATCTTTGGATTTTCATTGAGTTGCTGTTTTTTTTTTTTTCAAAATTGACATGCAGAACAATATTCCACCAAGGAGGATAATGTTGACTAGAGAATGGCAGTGAGTTGAGTAAGACAAGGGCATTTCTGGATAAAGTATTCCAACCAGGACTGATAGGAGTAAGACCCTGTCATTTAAAGTAAGGTTGTCCCTCAGAACTGTGAAAATTATACAGAGCACAAGTATCTTTGCCCCTCTCTTGTCCCATTGAAGAATGGAAAGAAAATGGTCTGGGCACCTAAGAAGGAGCAAAGTGAGACAGTTCTTCCCCCACAAAATTCACCAAGTCTGTTACATTTTACTATATTGCAGGACTGAGGGGACCTGAGAGAGAACTGAGTTCTCAAGGCCATACTGCACAAAGTCCCCTCAACACGTGGATAGGTTTGAGGAAGCATCCTCAGAGCAAGCAGGGAACCTGTGGGCACAGGGAAAGCTTTGGTCTTACTTCCCCATAAACTGTACCACTGTGTTAAGTGTTACACTTCTATATGAGGCACAGTAATAATCAGCTTCATCTTCAGCCTGGAACCCAGATATGGTCAGGGAGGCCGTGTTGCCAGACTTGGAGCCAGAGAAGTGATCATGGATTCCAGATGGCCGAGAAGTTACACCATAAATCAGGAGTTCTGGGGACATGGATGAGAGCTGTTGATACCAGGAGACAGCATTATACTTCCCAATATCATTGCTGGTTCCAGTACAAGAGATGGTAACTGTCTGTCCTAGAGCCCCGGACACTGAGGATGGCTGAGTCAGGGAGGACTGGGCCCAAGACCCTGAAAAAAGAAAGAACAGAATCTGGTGAGTTTAGTGCTGGAGACACAGGTGAGTCTGAGGAGCAGAAAAAGGATGAGCTCAGATGTCCTGTGCTCCTTTCCCTGGGGACCTCACCTATGTCCTGAGTGAGGAGGGTGAGGAGGACCAGAGCCCAGGCCATGGTAGAGATGCCCAAAGATCACTGCTTTCTGAGACTGCAAGCCTGGGTCTCTCTCCCCCATGACTCTCTTATCCCATACCCCTGCCTCAGTGGAGGGCGGGGCCTCCATGCAAATGTTCTTTCTGACCTGCCTCTCTTCACCCACACTGACAAGGATCTGTAGTCTAGATACTTCTGCATCCCTGGGCAACAGAGCTTAGCTAGTCACACACTAAAACATTTCACATGCATTTTCTAAATAATGAGAGATTGAGCCCATCACAGACCCCAGATTTCAAACCAGCCTTGCAATATCCTTATCTTCCAGTCTTATTGTGGATGGGGAGGAAAACCAGGACCACTTTTCTGTGTGGAGGAAGGGTACAAAGAGCTCTCCACACTGACTGAGATTGGAGGAGATTTAATTACTTCTCTTGCCTGGAGCACAGGCAGAGCTGGGACTCATTTCCCTCAACTCCGTCTTAGTGTTCATTTACCTGGTCCACTAGCATCACTATCCTACTGTACAGGGTTTGAGGTTAGAAGATGTTTATTGGAACTACAGTGAAAGGGTACTGGAACACAATAGATAGTAGAACCCCTTTCCCCCATGTCCCATTACAGTGGCTCCAGAAGAAAGTTTTTTGTAACTGCATAGGAGAGAACAAAATCTGTTTTCCCCTCAAAATTCAATCCCCCACTGCCCCCTAGTGACCTTACCAGATAAATGTCAATTGCCAGGGAAGGCAGATGAGAGAGATAGCTAGAAAGCCATGCTCTGCCCTTTCTCCTGCCATCCTTCCAAACCCTCCCAGCTCAGTCCCAGGGCCCCTGGTCCCTTTTGGTGCAATTCAAGATCCTACACTTCCTCCACAAATAAATACGTCACCTGAAAATCGAGTGACCCAGAAATACCCTTGTGGCTCAGGGCTGAGGAAACATCCCACATTCAATTAATCCAGACCCAGTTGGTTCAGTAAGGACACAAAAGGGACATTGTGGAATCAATGAATTCTCACAGGATTAGAAAACAAAAATAATGCAAAAGAGAGCTGAGTAGGGTAGACTGATACAGCATTGAAATGAAGAGAAATGTTTCCAAGGACTGAGCCCCTGGACAAGGAGATTTTTCTCCAGAGCCTAGCTCCAGGAACTTGTCACCAGACCAAGTCTGTGTGCCACAGGGGACACGAAATGCTCTCTGTCTTCTTCCCTGTGCACATTTGTAACCTGACCTACAGCTCTATCCTTCCTGGAGCAAAGGCACCTCATCCACAGAGAGGTATGTGTTTTTTTCTAGGAGAATATGGGGTTGTGGAAAAACTGATTAGGACTGACAAATTTTTCCAGGAATATTATTGAAGAGAGATACTTTGATGATGCTTTTTTTCATGTCACTATTTATAGGTGACATGATAGGTGATTCCAAACTGTTCTCAACAGCATTTCTCCGGTCTAGAGCATGGGATGAGCAGGGTAGTCGCCACTGCATGGAAGAAAGGAAAAGGGCTTTGAGGGAAGGAACCATTGGGGAATGGAGTTTATGGTTTGTGTGTTTTAAACATTTAACTACTGAGTTATTTAGACATTGTTTAGGTAAAGAGGTCTATTTTTTAAAATAATAACATGGAGTCTACATGATGACCCTATATGAAATCAGTCGATAAAGCTGCTGAAACTAGATTTGTAGCCCATAACTTTGCGTCCCAGGACTCTGCACTCTGTGAACAGTCCAGGTATCCAGATGCTTCCTGCAAGAAAAAAACCACTGATCTACATGAGAAGCTGCACTGCATCTCTTCCATCTTCCGTGAGTTCTAGAAGCATCCTCAGTGCCCTGCCATAATAAAGGAGTAAGGGTTTCCTGTAAAATTCTGCTGGAATATTGTACCCACAGAATTACAAAGGACATAGAAATAATAAGCTTGGGAGAGGGAGAAGATGGCGGAAGACCGAGTGACCCCATTTCAGGGAGTCCCCTGAAGTGAGCTCAATTCCTGCAAAAAACACTAGAGGAACACTGGGAGCACTTATTAAATCAGCCTGAAACGTAATATTTCACACTTCTGGATCACTATGAGGGATGAAGAACATCGGCAAGGAGGTAGAGTGGAGTAGGAGTGACCTGAGAAATACCCAAAGACAAGAGGCACAGGGGAAGAAGCCCGCAGAGGCGACCCTTTGGAAGGCAGTACCCCAGCATGAAAGCGCTCTCTATTTGGAGAACAACAGCAGATAACAGTCTGATTCAAAGCAGACAAAAATGGAGTGCCTGAGGGGCAGCCTGGGAAATGGGGCTAGATCTGCAGGGAAAGCACTCCCCAGTGCCGCGCGAGGGAACATGGCAGAGCGGAGTTTATTTGTCCATGGTTTGTTTCCTTTTTTTTTTTTCCTTTTCTTTCCTCCATTGCTTTTCTCTGCTGCTTCTCTCCACACAGTGGGCCAGGCCCCCCCGCTCGGGGAAGGCAAATTTACAGACTTGAGCTCGATCTGTGGGGCCAGAGGATTTCAGTCCCTCCTGCGTGGGTGTGCACCACAGACTCCCTGGGCAGAGACAAGGTCCTGTGACCCAAAATCAGTTGCGGTTTCCCTGGCAGGGGCTTCTGACACAAATCAAACCAGCGGCTGCAGCTGTGCCAGGTTTTGATAGGCAGCCAAGGGAGAAGATACAGGGAGAGGCTATGCCCCCCCCCCCATCATCAAGAGGGTTGCTAATTAACGACTCTCTACAGGAAGGAGGTTTGGGCACAGACATCTTTCTCTGACCTGACTTCCTGAAAAGCTGCAAACAGCTGCAAAAGAACAAACCCTCCAGAGAACTAAGGCCTGACAACATGGTTGCCATGGAGCCCAGCCCCTAGGAAGGGGGCAGAGAGACTCAGCTCAGGTAAAAGGGACTGAAAAACAGCGGGGAAGCCCATCCCCCAGAAGTCAATCCAGAAGCACAAGAGGACAACACCCAAAATGTAAAACCCCAATATCAGGGCAAAGGCAATATATTAAGCTCCTGGTACTACCCCAAAAGCTGTATGATTTACAGATATAGCTTTTTACCTTGTTTTCTTTTTTTAACTTTTTTCTATTTTTACTTTTAAAATTTCTACTTTACGGGGCACCTGGGTGGCTCAGTTGGTTAAGCGACTGCCTTCGGCTCAGGTCTTGATCCCAGACCGGGATCGAGCCCCGCATCGGGCTCCCAGCTTGGCGGGAAGCCTGCTTCTCCCTCTCTCACTCCCCCTGCCTGTGTTCCCTCTCTGGCTGTGTTTCTGTCTGTCGAATAAATAAAATATTTAAAAAAAATAAATAAAATTTCTACTTTAAACTTAAAAATTCATTCTCATGGATTTTGTTCTTTTAATTGTTAACCCAATTATTATCACAATGTGATACTTAATACAACACTCCATAATAAGTATTTACCTTGAATTTTTTACAAACACATACTTCTGTTTTCTGTTGTTGTTGTTGCTTATAGTTTTTTTTCTGTTTTTTCCCTTTCTTCTCCCTTCTTTCCTTTCCTCTTTTTTCTTTTAAATATACATAATAGTTATAAGCTTCAAGGTTATCCTGCATCCCTATTCAATACATCTCCTGTATACAAACAAGTTCTAATCTCCCTATATCTTTAGAAAATGGTCTCTTCTAACATGTAACAAGACAAACCCAGGAGGATCAGAAATAATTTCCTTGCCCACAAGGAGTGTCAGCCCTCACCTTCCCACCCTAGTCTGTCAGTGTTTCTGTGTAATTGTTTTTGCATTTGTATTATATGAATACTGGTCTAAGTATTACTAAGAGGGGTTCTATAAAGGAGAAATGAACACAAGAATGACACAAAACATAAATTTACAGAGATAATCTATAGAAACATGAACTCCACAGGCAACATGATGTCAATGAAAACGTATCTATCAATAATCACTCTCAATGTGAATGGCCTAAATGCTCCAATAAAAAGGCACAGGGTTGCAGACTGGATAAAACGACAGGACCCATCCATATGCTGTTTACAAGAGACACATTCTGAATCAAAAGACACTTCCAGATTGAAAGCAAGGGGATGTAGGACCATCTTTCATGCCAATGGACCTCAAAGGAAAGCTGAGACAGGGATTCTCATATCAGACAAATTGAATTTTAATCTAAAGACTGTAATCAGAGACACAGAAGGACACACATCATTCTCAAAGGGTCTATACACCAAGAATATCTAACAATTGTAAATATTTATGCCCCCAACATGAGAGCAGCCAACTAAATAAGCCAATTGTTGAGCAAAATAAAGAATCTTATTGAAACAAATGCATTAATTGTAGAAGATCTTAACGCACCACTCTTAGCAATGGACAGATAATCTAAACAGAAAATCCACAAAGAAACAAGATCCTTGAATGACACATTGGACCAGATGGATCTCATAGATATATTCAGAACAATCCACCCTAAAACAACATAATAGTCATTATTCTCGAGTACACATGTAATACTCTCCAGAATAGACCACATAGTAGGTCACAAATCAGGGATCCACTATTACCACAAGATTGAGATTATTCCCTGCATATTCTCTGACCAAAATGCCATGAAACGGGAACTCAACCACAACAAAAAGTTCAGAAGAAAATCAAACACTTGGAAGCTAAAGATGATCCTGCTCAAGAATCTGTGGATCAACCAGGAAATCAAAGAAGAACTGAAACACTTCAAGTAAACTGACGAGAATGAAGATACATCAATCCCAAACCTATGGGATACAGCAAAGGCAGTCCTAAGGGGATAAATCATAGCCATCAAAGCCTCACTCAGAAAAATTGAAAAAATACGATACACCAACTCTCATTACACCTTAAGAACTGGAAAATCAACAAAAAGTTAAACCAACCCCTCACACAAGATGGGAAATAATAAGGATTAGAGCAGAGATGAATGAATCAGGTACTAGAGAAACAGTAGAATGCATCAACAAAACTAGAAGCTGGTTCTTTGAAAGAGTCAATGAGATCAATAAAGCATTGGCCAAACTAATCCAAAAGAAAAGGGAGAAGACCCAAATTAATAAAGTCATGAAGGAAAGGGGAGAGATCACGACTAACACCAAGGAAATTGGAACAATCATCAGAAATTACTATCAACAATTATATGCCAATATGTTTAACAACCTAGAAGAGATGGATACATTCCTAGAAACCTATAAACTTCCAAGACTGAAACAGGGAGACAATGACAATTTGAATAGACCTATATCTAGTAACTAGATTGAAGCAGTGATCAAAAACCTCTCCAAAAACAAGAGTCCAGGACCAGACGGATTCCCTGAGGAAATCTACCAAACATTCAAAGAAGAAATAACACCTATTATCCTGAAGCTCGTTCAAAAAATAGAAACGGAAGGAAAACTTCCAGAGGCTTTCTATGAAGCCAGCAGTACTCTAATCCCCAAACCAGACAAAGACCCCATCAAAAAGGAGAACTTCAGACCAATATCGCTGATGAATACAGATGCCAAGATTCTCAACAAGATCCTTGTCAACAGGATCCAACAATGCCTTAAAAAGATTATCCACCATAACCAGGTGGGTTTTATCCCAGGGATGCAAGGGTGGTTCCACACTAACAAAACAATCAATGTGATAGAACAAATCAGTAAGAGAAGAGAGAAGAACCACATGGTACTCTCAATTGATGCAGAAAAGGCATTTCAGGAAATACAACATCCATTCCTGATCAAAATTCTTCAAAGTATAGGGATAGAGGGAACATTTCTCAGCCTCATAAAATCTATCTACGAAAAACCCACAGCAAATATCATTCTCAACAGGGAAAAACTGACAGCCTTCCCTCTGAGATCAGGAACAAGACAAAGATGCCCATTCTCACCACTACTGTTCAACATAGTGTTAGAAGTCCTAGCAACAGCAATCAGACAACAGAAAGAAATGAAAGGTATCCAGCTTGGCAAAGAGGAAGTCAAACTCTCTCTCTTTGCAGATGACATGATACTCTATGAGGAAACCCAAAAGACTCTACCACTAAACTACTAGAATTCATACAACAATTCGGTAATGTGGCAGGATACAAATCAATGCACAGAAATCAGTTATGTTCTTCCACACTAACAGTGAAAATATAGAAAGGGAAATAAGAGAATCTATTCTGTTTACTATAGCACCAAAAACCATAAGATAATTAGGAATAAACCTAACTAAAGAAGTTAATTATCTGCACTCGAGGAACTACAGAACACTCATGAAATAAATTGAATACCAAGAAATGGAAGAGCATTCCATGCTCATGGATTGGAAGAATAAACGTTAAAATATCTGTACTGCCCAGAGTAATCTATACTTTCAATGCCATTCTGATCAAAATTCCAACAACATTCTTCAAAGTGTTGGAACAAACCATCCTAAAATTTATATGGAACCAAAGAAGACCCCAAATTGCTAAGGCATTGCTGAAGAAGAAAAACAAAGCTGCGGGTATCTCATTACCTGACTTCAGGCATTATTACAAAGCTGTGATTACCAAGACAGCATGGTACAAAAACAGAGAAATAGATCAATGGAACAGAGGATAGAGTCCAGATATGGACCCACAAATCTATGGACAAATCATCTTCAACGAAGCAGGAAAAAATATCCAGTGGAAAAAAGACAGTCTCTTCAATAAATGGCGCTGTGAAAATTGGACAGCTATGTATAGAAGAATGAAACTAGACCATTCTCTTACACCACACACAAAGGCAAACTTGAAATGGATGAAAGACCTCAACCTGAGGTAGGAACCCATCAAAATCCTGGAAAAGAACATAGGCAGTAACCTCTTTGACCTCAGCCACAGCAACTTCTTTCAAGACACGTCTCCAAAGGCAAAGGAGACAAAAGCGAAAATGAACTTCTGGGACTTCATCAAAATTAAAAGCTTCTGTACAGCAAAGGAAAAAGTCAACAAAACAAAGAGGCAACCCACAGAATGGGAGAGGATATTTGCAAATGACACTAAATACAAAGGGCTGTTATCCAAGATCTATAAAGAACTACTCAAACTCAACATCCAAAAAGAAGATGAACACATCAAAAAATGGGCAAGAGACATGACGAGGCACTTCTCCATAGAAGACATACAATGTCTAAGAGACACATGAAAAAATGTTCAGCATACTAGGTGTCAGGGAAATCCAAATCAAAACCACACTGAGATACCACCTTACACCAGTCAGAATGGCCAAAATTAACCAGTCAGAAAACAGCAATTGTTGGAGATGCTGTGGACAAAGGGGAACTCTCTTACACTGTTAGTGGGAATGCAAGCTGGTGCAGCTGCTTTGGAAAACAGTGTGGAGATTCCTTAAAAAATTAAAAGTAGAGCTACCCTATGACCCTGCAATTGCACTACTGGGTATTTACCCCAAGGACACAGATGTAGTGAAAAGAAGGGCCATATGTATCCCAATGTTCATCGCAGCATTGGCCACAATTGCCAAACTGTGAAAAGAGCCAAGGTGCCCATCAACAGATGAATGGATAAAGAAGATGCGGTACATATATACAATGGAATACTGCTCCTTTATTTTTTTAACCTACTTATCATTACAACTTGATGTTCACTACAACATTCTATAATAAATTTTAGATAGATAGACAGATAGATAGATAGATAGATAGATAGATAGATAGATGATAGATAGATAGAGTCCTGTGTCAGGCTCCTTGTTTAGTGGGGAGCCTGCTTCTCCCTCTGCCTGCTGTTCCTCCTGCTTGTATGCTATTTCTCTCCCTGACAAAAAGTAAAATTTTAAAAAAAATTTAGGGGCACCTGGGTGGATCAGTCATTACATGTCTGCCTTCTGTCGTTTCATGGTCCCAGGGTCCGGGGATTGAGCCCCATATTGGGCTCCCTGCTTGGAAGGAAGCCTGCTTCTTCCTCTCTCACTCCCCCTGACTGTGTTTTGTCTCTCCCTGTGTGTGTCCTCTCTCAAGAGAGGCATATATCTATATCTATATCTATATCTATATCTATATCTATATCTATATCTATATCTATATCTATATGTATTTCATTCCTTCTTTCTTTTTTTTAATACACATATAGATATAACCTTCAAAGTAATCCTCCATTCCTATTCAATACTCCCCTATATATCAACCAGTTTTAATTTCCCTATATCTCCAGAAAGTTGAGTCCTCTAAAAAAATAACAAGATACACCCAGGAAGAACTAAAATACTTTCCTTGCTCACATTGAGGGTTTGTAACCACCTTCCCATCTTCTTCTTCTGTCAGTGTTTCTGTGTATTTGTTTTGGCCACTGTACTATATAAATCTTTTTGTGTGGGGTTTGCTTGGGCTGGTTTTGCTTTTCCTTTTCCTTTCCTTTCCTTTCTTTTTTTTAAGATTTTATGTATTTATTTGACAGATAGAAACACAGCCAGAGAGGGAACACAAGCATGGGGAGTAAGAGAGAGAGAAGCAGGCCTCCTGCTGAGCAGGAATCCCAATGTGGGGCTCGATCCCGGGTCTCCAGGATCATGACCTGAGCCAAAGGCAGTTGCTTAACCAACTGAGCCACCCAGGTTCCCCTCCTTTACTTTCAATGGTCATTTTGTTTATTCTTTTTGTTTTTGTGCCATATAAATCCAGATTTGGGGCCCACTTTGGTGGGGTTTTATTTCTTTTTCTCTTTTTTCTTTCTTTTTTTTGTTCTTTTTAGTGGTGACTTCTGATTGCTCTGAAACCTTCCAATGGGCAACTTGGCTGGATCATGGCTATTATATTCAGCTATACATCACCTCAACCACCCCTCACCAAAATGCCTTGGAGGAGGAACAACAAATAGAAGAAAAATTCATACTGCAACCTTTGTCATAAAACTACTGGATAATGACATAAACAATATGACAAGAATAGAATTCAGGGTAGAAGTTGCCCAAGCAATGGATAAGGTGGAAAAGACCATTAGTGGCAACATATAATCTCTAAGGGTGGAAGTGAGAGCCGACATGAAAGAGGCTAAACATGCAATCGGTGAGATCCAATCTAATCTAATTACTCTAACAAGTAGCATAAGTGAAGCAGGAGATTGCATTAGTAATCTAGAAGACAGATTGACTGAGAAGGAGGAACAGAAGAAGACTTGAAACAATCAGCTAAAAGCCCATGAAAATAGAATTTGGGAAATAAATGATGCCATAAAACACTCCAATATCAGAATTATTTGCATCCCTGAGGGAGAAGAGAGAGAGAGAGAGGAGAAAGAGAGAGAGAGAGAGAGAGAGAGAGAGAGAGAGAGAGAGAGAGAGAGGAATGGAAGATATAGTTGAACAAATCCTGGATGAAAATGTCCCTATTCTGGAGACTGGAACAACTGTTCATGTCCTAGAGGCAAAGAGGACATCTCCCCACAAATGAACGAGGCTAGAAAATATTCCAGAAACATAAATGTGAAATCCACTAATCAAAAATGCAAAGGATTTGTCTTTAGTACAACTAGGAGGAAGAGATACCTTATGTACAGAGGAAGGACCAGAATAACATCACACCTGTCCACAGAAACCTGGAAAGCCAGAAAGGGCTGGAGACACATATTCAGGGCATTAAATGAAAATAATAGGCAGCCAGGGATACTTTACCCAGCACGTCTGACATTCAAAACAGAATGAGAGATAAAGAACTTCCAGGACTGGCAAGGTCTAAAAGATTATGTGACCACAAAGCCAGCATGACAAGAAATATTAATGGGGGTTCTATAAAAGAAGAAAGAATCCAAGAGTGACATGTAACAGAAATTTCTAGAGGAAATCTACACAAACAGGGACTTCAAAGGCAACATGATATCAATAAAAACATATCTTTCAATAATCACTCTCAACTTGAACACCCTAAATGCTCCCATAAAACAGCACAGGGTTGCAGACTGGATAAAATGACAGGACCCATCCATATGCTGTCTCAAGAGACACATTTTGAATCAAAAGACACTTCCAGATTGAAAGCAAGGGGATGGAGGACCATCTATCATGCCAATGGACCTCAAAAGAAAGCTGGGGTAGCAATTCTCATATCAGAAAAATTAGATTTTAAAATAAAGACTGTAGTCAGAGACACAGAAGGACACTACATCATTCTTAAAGGGTCTAAACACCAAAAAGATAAAACATTTGTAAATATTTATGCCCCCAACATGGGACCAGCCAACTACATAAGCTAACTGTTAAGCAAAATAAAGAGTCATATTGATATGAATAGATTAAATGTAGGAGATCTTAACATACAACTCTCAGCATTGGACAGATCATCTAAACAGAAAATCAACAAAGAAACAAGAGCTTTGAATTACACCACATGGATCTCATAGAAATATTCAGAACATTCCACCATAAAGCAGCAAAACACTCATTCTTCTTGAGTGCTCGGGTCATGATCCTGGAGACCCAGGATCGAGTCCCACATTGGGCTCCCGGCTCGGCGGGAAGCCTGCTTCTCCCTCTATCAGTCCTTCTGCTTGTGTTACCTCTCTGGCTGTGTTTCTCTCTGTCAAATAAATAAATAAAATCTTTTAAAAAATTGAAAAATCCCAAATACTCCAACTCATTACACCTTAAAGAACTGTAAAATCAACAACAAATTAAGCCACCCCACAAACAATACAGGAAATACTTGCAATTAGAGCAGAGATCAACGACTTAGACTAGAGATACAGTAGAACACATTGATGAAACTAGAAGCTGGTTCTTTGAAATAATTAATAAGATCGATAAACCATTGGCCAAACTAATCCAAAAGAAAAGGGAGAAGACCCAAATTCATAAAACTATGAATGAAAGGGGAGAGGTCATGACTAACACCAGGGAAATAGAAACAATCATCAGAACTTGCTATCAATAGTCATATGCTAATAAGTTAAACAACCCAGAAGATATGGAGGCATTCCTGGAAACCCATAAACTTCCAAGACTGCAACGGGAAGAAATTGACAATCTGAATAGACCAATATGTAGTAATGCGATTGAAGCAGTGATTAAAAACCTCCCAAAAACAAAAGACCAGGACCTGATGCATTCCCTGGGGAATTCTACCAAACATTCAAAGAAGAAATAACACCTAATCTCCCGAAGTTGTTTCAAGAAATAGAAACAGAAGGGAAATTTCCAGACTCTTGCTATGAAACCAGCATTACTTTAATCCCCAAACCAGACAAAGACCCCATCAAAAAGGAGAACTTCTGACCAATATCTCTGGAGAATATGGATGCCAAGATTCCTAACAAGACCCTTGCTAACAAGATCCAACAGTACATTAAAAATATTATCCACCACAACTAGGTGGGATTTATCCCTGTGATGCAAAGGTGGTTCAACATTCACAAATCAATCAATGTCATAGAATAAATCAATAAGAGAAGAGAGAAGAGCCACATGGTCCTCTCAATTGATGCAGAAAAAGCACTTGATAAAATACAACAACTGTTTCTGATTTAAACTCTTCAAAGTATAGGGATAGAGGGAACATTCCTCAACCTCATCAAATCTATCTACGAAAAATGCACAGCAAATATCATTCTCAACGGGTAAAAACTGTCATCCTTCCCCCTGAGATCAGGAACAAGACGAGGATACCCATTCTCATCAGTATTGGCCAACATAGTGTTAGAAGTCCCTGCAACAGCAATCAGACACCAAAAAGAAATGAAAGGTATTCAAATTAGCCAAGAAGAAGTCAAAATCTCTCCCTTCACAGATGACATGATACTCTACATGGAAAACCCAAAAGATTCTACCTGAGAGAGAACTGAGCATGCTGCATGAAGCCCCTGCTGCAAAGGATTTGGGATGTATCCTGAAAACAAGGGAGGTCCTGGGGGCACAGGCAGTTTTGCTCACAGCTCCCCATGAACTTGCACCGCTACGGACAGTGACGCTATCTGCCTATCAGCAACAGTAATGCTTGCCTCACAGCCTTTAGGCAGTCACATTCATTCCTGCGTGTTTCAAATATGCAAATACTATGCAAATACATGCATGGAGAAGAGAGCTCATCCTCAGCCTGGAGCCCAGAGATAGTCAGAGAGCTGTGTTGCAAAACTTGGCGTCAGAGAAGTGATCAGGGATCCTTAACAGCCAAGTATTTAAATATTAAATCAGAGCTTTGGGGGCCATACCAGGATGCTGTTGGTGCCAGGAGACATAATTATGCTCACCTGACATCATTCCTGTTTTCAGCTCAAGAGACAGTAACTGTCTGTCCCAGAGAACCAGCACTGAGGGAAATTAGTCATGGGAGACTAGGCCCTGGACCCTGAAAAGAGGAAAACACACTCTTTTTAGGTCAATGCTGGGGTCTCAGGTGAGTCTGACTCGAGAGAGTTGATCAACCCACAGGTTCCCATGGACCCTTCCCTGTGGTCCTCATATGTGCCCTGAGGGAAAAGAAAGAGAAGGACCAGAGTCCAGGCCACAGTGGAGACACCTCAACAGCACTGCCTTCTGAGACCACAGTCCTGGGCCTGGCTCCCTCATTCTTCTATTATCCCTTCCCTCAGCCTCAGATGACGGAATAACCGGACACCAGTGTGCTTCCTGTACCTCTCTCCCCACAATTTCCGATCTGATTCTCCGTTCAGGATACCGCAGCATCCTTGGGCAGCAGAACATAGCTGAAGGATTATAACATGTTGACAAGGGTTTTCTAGAACAGAGTTCCTGTGAGTGCCGAGGAAATGTAGCCACAATTGGAATGTCCCTTAGTTCCTACTGTGAGAGTCCCCATGGAGTTGACAAATAATTCCAGAACTTTCCCTTTGTGCTGTGTAGATCAGGGGTGGCAACAGATCCCAGAAGGACTGGAATTAGGAGAGATTCACTCTTTACTTTGCGGGCCCCAGAGACAGAGCTGGAGGTTTTCACATACCTCACAGCCTCCCTCTCTTCCTCAGTAGGATGGATTCTAATGCTTCTTTGGGTCCCCTTCTCATGATGCTCTGAGCCCGAGGCCTTGTGGCGCTTGATGGACTTTTGAGTAAGAGCTAATTGAGACACAACAGATTTGGATCAGCCTTCACACATGGTCCTCCTTTGCAGGACTCGGGAGAAATCAGCTTATGGAACTTCATATAGGTCAGGGTAGAAAACAGCCAGGACCTTCCCCAAATCCAGGCCCTTGGTGCTCCCCTGGTGGCCACAAAAGGTGCAACCCAAGCACCAGGGAAGGCAGGTAAGAGCAGGTTCTCTGCTCTGCTGTGCTCCTTCTCATTCTCCTCCTTGTCTAAGTCAGTACTGAGTCCCCAAGTCCTTCTTCAATCCATATAATTCATTTGTCTTTGTCTCCATCTTCCCCAGGAATGTAGGAGGTCACCTACTACGTCAGGCAGCTTGCACCTGCCTCTCAAGTCCAGGTCGCTTGTCCCCCTCCATCGCCTTGTCACAGGTTTGTGTTCTCATGTGACAGTGCTTAGCTCAGGGCCAAGGTAACATTAGAAGTGAAAGAGATTATGCTGAGTGAAATAAGCCAAGAAAAGAAAGTCAAGTATCGCATGGTTTCACTTACTTGCGGTGCATGAGGGGTAATATGGAGGACAGTGGGAGAAGGAAAGCAAATGGGAACTAGGGTAATCCAGGGAGGGAAACGAAACAAACAGAAACATGTTTTTGGACACATGTCTTTGGACACAGAAACAAACTGAGGGACTTGGAGGGAGGGGGGTGGAGGGATGGAGAGCCTGGTGGTGGGTACTGGGGACACCTAAAACGTGGAGCACTGGGTGTGGGGAATGGGGAATGAATCTTGGAACACTGGAAAAAAAATTTTAGTAACAATAAAAAAAAAAACCCAACCCGAGAAGGAAATCTGCATAAGAACAATGGTATGGGGAGAAAAAAAGATTGGTTTCTCACGATGTTGATACCAAAAGAGAGCTCAGTCAGCACTGAGAACAACCTACAGAAAACCATGAGTTGCCAGTGTTTGCGGATCTGGTAGAAGGAACCTGGGATCAGGACTACTCAACAGCTCTCAACTCCAGGCACCTCTCATCAGAGTGCATTTCTCTGTCTATTACATGCAGCAGATGCCATTCTTCTCTTTCTCTGCACAGACACTAAATACCATGGAGCCTCACATCCTCCTGAGGGACTTTCCTCTCCATCCAGAGATAAATGCCTGACCGAGTGTGCTTTCTAAATCAATGGTTTAATGGGAGAAATTCTGATCAAGGCTGATTGGTCCCTGCCAGAAGAGAAATGTCCCCCCAAGAAACAGACAGGAATTCAATGCAGTGTGGAAGTTCTAAAGAAACCGTTTAAGAGTCACTGTTCACATATCTGCAACAGGTATTTCTAACGCACAAGGGAGATGACATCCCGGCCTAGGTTTGGACTGGTTTGCTACCTGGTGCCTTCAGACACTGGGGCAGAAGGAAAAGACTTATTGCTAGAGGTAATAGCTTTGGCTTGGGCAATCACATTCATTCCTGTGTGTTTCAAATATGCAAATACTATAATTTTGGAGAGAAATTTGATAATAATGTCTATTATTCTATACAATACTAAATGGTAGCAGGTTGACTTTTTCATTAATTGGCTGGACATTTGAGTATGGATTTGTGGCCTAGCTGACTGGATACTGGTCTCTTGAAATCACTGTGGAGAGGCCTCCTGAGAACATTCTCGATCTCAGACATTTCCTGCAGGAAATAAACCCTGAACATTACAGTGGGCCTGCTCCTTGTGTTCAGTGTCCTGTGAGTACCAGGAACAAATTGAACTTTCCCTCCCCAAAAGTCAGGAGACACTGATTGATTTAAAACCCTTTGGATTTTTGTATTCACAGAATAAGACATAATATTCAAACAGTAAATCTGACAGTCACCCAAAAGTGAAAAAATGACAACATATACACATTATCCTTATGTTCCAATAAGAACCAAAGGAAAGATGATTAAAAATATACAGAAATAAATACACAGCATCTTATTTTGCAAGACAGGTCATGGAAAATGACTGGCCCTTAAAGAGAATTTCTATGAGCCCATGAGTGACAATTGCCCAGAGATGCTGATTCCCTGACTGCATTGAAAAAGAAACACACTGGGGGCTATCTAGACCATATGGATACCTAAAATAGTTCAAATCATCTCTATCAAAGGTAATTTCCCTAGCAGTGCATGGCTGGCTCAGTCAGTAGAGTGTGTAACTCTTTTTCAGGTTCATACATTTAAGCACTGCTCGGTGCAGAGACTATTTTACACAAAAGTAAAAACAAAACATTTTTAAGGGCATCTGGCTGGCTCAGTCAGTGAAGGGTCCTGCTCATTGCTCCGTGGAATCAGACTTCCCCTCTGCTTCTCTGCACTCATGCTTTCCATCGCATTCTCTCTCCCTTCCTTTCTTTCTCAAATAAATAAATCCATTAATTAAACAACATTTTTATAGTAAGCTCTTGGGACACCTGGGTGGCTCAGTGGGTTAAAGCCTCTGCCTTCTGCTCAGGTCATGATCTCAGGGTCCTGGGATCAGGTCCCACATCTTGCACTCTGATCAGCAGGGAGCCTGTTCCCCCTCTTTCTCTGCCTATTTGTGAATCTCTCCCTGTCAAATACATAAATAAAATTTAAATAAATAAATAAATAAATAAATAAATAAATAAATAAATGTAAACCCTTTCCACCTAAAACTCATATAATCTCATACACCAATTCAACCCAAAATGTTAAAGTAGCGACCACTCTTTCTTCTTTTCATAAAAATATTTAAGGGTGTATTTCTTCACTATTTCAGAGTAAACAAGAGGCTATCCTACCTACAGCTTGAGACACCACATACTCAAGGATTATTCTGTAAGGTTCTCTATTATTAGTATACTAACTAGTTTCTCAGAAGGATTTTGTAGCCCCATCTTAAAAATGAACCTCACACAGTGGGAGAAGGAAAGTAAATGGGAAGTAGGGTGTTCCAGGGAGGGAAACGAAACAACAGAGACTCTGACACAGAAACAAACTGAGGGACATGGAGGGAGGGGGTGGAGGGATGGGAGAGCCTGGTGGTGGGTACTGGGGGCACCTAAAGCGTGGAGCACTGGGAATGGGGAATGGGGAATGAATTTTGGAACACTGGAAAAAAAATTAAGTAACAATAAAAAAAAACATGTTGATACTTGTTAAATATCCTATTGTAGCTCCCGTCGGGAAGCTTTCTTGTACCAAAAGCACAGAGAATAACCACACAGTGGCCCCTCAACCCCTTACAGGTTTTCTGCACAGGAACACACATCCATGGGCAGGAATAGTCTTTCTACAGCCTTCCACAAACATGAGGGACTGACTCAGGGCTTTATTCTGTCTTCCAAAGCGAATGCACCTTCTGACTGTGCTGTGACCCAGTGACATCGGGGTCAATGTGTGGCACGTTTCCAGAAAAAATGCTTAACACATGAAGATACTGACCATTCACTGGTGAAGAAACTAGGCATCTGGAAAGAGATCTGGAAAACTAACTGATGGAGAGAACATAAGAGAGAGACTGAGTTCTCAGGAAAGCTGGTCATGCATCCTGATAGGCCCCAGAGAGAGGGCATGGCCAAGACACGGCAGGTTCACTGCTAAAGCTAGAAAAGTCTGGCACCTTGAGAATAATTGGTTATTGAGCAGGTTTTCTATGGTCTACACCAGGTTCAATAAATGCATAGGGAATCCTTGGACACCCAGCATGGTATGTGTATTTAGTCATTTCTCATAGCTGGGATTCCATAACAGGTAAAACTTGGTCTGGCTCTGTAGGTAAATCAGATGTAATGGGGTTCTCTGAGGATTGGAGACAAGCCTTCTCTTCCCCAGTGTAAAACAGAACCATGGTGGACAGAACCCACCTTGTCAGGTAGACAAGGCTGAGTCCAGGGTAGGGACTCACCAGTCTGTGGACCTTCCACATACCATGGAGTCTCAACTTGAAATCCCCCTGCGCAGCTTCCTTGGATATGAACTCAAAGATTAACGGCAACTGGAAAAACAGCATCTTCTTTTTCTATTCATTCCTTCAGCTGTATCTTCAGCTTTCTCCTGAGTTGCTGTTTTCTCAAACACTGACGTCCAGAACTATGACCCACCAGGGTGGAGCATGATGACTAGACAACTGCAGAGAGTGGATTGAGCAAGACAAGTCATTTCTGGATAAATGATTCCAACCTGGACAAACAGGAGTGAGAGGCTGTCATTTACATTAAAGATGTCCTTGAAAACTGTGAGAATTACACAGAGCACGGGTCTCCTTGCTCCTTTCTTCCTGCCATTGAGAATTGAATGAAAGTCTCCTGGGCACACAGCAAGGAACAGAGAGACTTCCATTTCCCTGGACAATTCAATAGAAAGCCTGTTTCATTTCACGATTGCAGGAGGGAGAGAGCCTGAGGGAGAACTGAATTCTCGAGGTCATATTGCACTAAACCCCCTCTAAACATGGTCAGGATTGTGGAAGAATCTTCAGAGCAGGGCGGGAGCCTGTGAGCACAGGGTAGGTTCTGGTTTTACTTCCCCATGCACTTTGACCACTGTGTCGAGTGCTATCACTTCTGTATGAAGCACAGTAATAATCAGCCTCATCCTCAGCCAGGAGCCCAGAGATGGTCAGGGAGGCCGTGTTGCCAGACTTGGAGCCCGAGAAGCGATCAGGGATTCCAGACGGCCTTCTATTTACATTATAAATCAGCATTTTGGGGGCCATGCCAGAATACTGTTGGTACCAGGAGACATAACTATACCCCCCAATGTCATTGCTGGTTCCAGTACAAGAGATGGTCACTGTCTGTCCTAGAGCCCCGGACACTGAGGATGGCTGAGTCAGAGCCGACTGAGCCCAGGACCCTGAAAAGAGAAAAATACAATCATCAGTTCAGTGTTGAGGCCTCAGATGAATCTGAAGAGGAGAGACTGCATCAGCCCAGAGGTCCCCATGGGCACTTTCCTGGAGACCTCACCTGTGCCCCGAGTGAGGAGGGTGAGAAAGACCAGAGTCCAGGCCATGGTGGAGGCTTCTAAGCAACACTGCCTTTTGAGACCCCAACTCCAGGCTTGTCTCTCAGACCTCTCTTATCTCCTCTCCCTGCCTGAAGGAGGGTGTGGCCTCCATGCAAATTTGCTTCACGTACCTCCCTCTCCTCACCCCCTTTGATCTGACCCTTCATTCTAGATACTTCTGCATCCATGGGCAGCAGAGTTTAGCTGAATAGATTCAATCAGTTTGACATGTATTTTCTGAAAGTCAGGAATTTGAATTGTTATGCCTGATTTGTCTGGAAGAGTAAGATCTCCTGAAGCTCTCATGCTGATGAGCCGCTGGACCTTGTTTTTCCACAATACCATGACAATGTCTCTGTGAACATTCCCAGCTTGGGTCCTTCCTTCTCTGCCCTCTGCTGGGCATGAACTTCTAAGGATCTCTCTACTGTGAGGAAAGTGTCACTACCCACCCCAGTCAAAACATCAGGTGTGAGATCGTGGTTTGTGATGATCTCTCCTCCAGCTGCAAGCTCGTCACCGTCCCCACCCATGCTTGTTGGTGCTGATGCATGTGGAACATTGAAACCCAGCAGCTCGTCGTCTCCCCAGCTACGGACCCGTACACCACATGGAGGGTCAGGTAGAAAGGTGTAAGCAGACCTCATGAGGGGAAAAGGAGCGCCTGGCAGGACATTCTGCACACTCCATGTGTGAACAAGCCACTTGCCCTTCTTCAGTCTGAGTTCTCAACCCGGGAAATGAAGAAGATGACAGTGCCCATGGTACACGATCTGGGGAGATGAATCAGAATAGGGGTGTTCATATTTGATAATGGGACGTATCTTGGTGCGCAGGGGGTTGTCATAAACCCTATATTGTCCAGGTCTTCCTCTGTGTTATCTTTGCTCTACTTGTCTGACCAAAGACTCATCGTTTTTTTTTACTCAGTTGTACCGCACCGCCCACCCACTCCTCACCATAAAGCTAACCTCTTTGACCTTGCCATGCTGAAAGAACAGAAGCATTGTGGAACATCCCTTCCTATTTCTTTCCTGTAAAAGTTTTAAAACTCTTTTTCAATTTCCCCTTTTCTCTAATGCCTGTTTCAGTAGGCAACATTGCCCAAATTGGACGTACTCTTCTCAGCCTCAGATCCACTCTAAGACATAGAAAGCAGACAGCAGGTTCCACCAGTGAATGTTGCTGTAAGCTCAGATAGAATGCCTGTGGAAGCTATTTGATCCCTAGAACAAAATCCTACAGGGAAGATTGGGAATGACATTGACAATGCAAGTAAAGTGCAAACAATGCTGACTTTCTTATTTTTCCTTCAGTCTTGAAACCTGCCCTGAAGGCAACTGGGATCCAGGATGAAGCACCAGCTTGAAACAGAAAGAGATCCAAGAATACCCCTCACATGTGAGACAGATGACTTCTAACACTCACAGCAGGATTAGATATCCACTTTTTCCTTTGTATTATATTTTATTCCCCTTCTTCTCTAAGCCCCTTCCCAAAGGAAATACTTCTGCAAGGAGAGAAATAACAGTAGTGGCTTTGGGAACTTGCTTTTCTCACTTTAGCATTTTGGTCTAAAACGCAATCCTTTCTGTCCTCGTGCACATGGCCTGGCCACCATCACTGTGAGGGGAACTTCAGAGCAGTGGAAAGGAGCCAAGGATCAGGTTTCTATCCAGAAGACCAAAAGGAATATGCAGGGAACTGGAAATACTGGGGAGATGGTGGAGAAAGAGAAGTCTGGGACCAATGCTGTGAATTGTTTATGAGTTCTTGGTTCATCTCCGGGCTGGACTTGTGTCTGGGACTATGGAGGACAGAACAATGTGGGGAACAGAGCTGAGGAAGGGACTCCCACTGGCATCCCAGGTGTGGCCTATAGAGCTCACTGTGTAGCTTCCACTTAGGACAGAGGCAAATAGCAGAACAAAGATTTTGCAGACTGTCTGACACAGAAATCACATGACACAATAGGTTTTTTGTAACTAGGACTCCCAACGTGATTGGGTCAATTATCCGCTAAAAGATAAACTTCAGTTGGGATTTACACAGCATTCCCAGTTACATAATATGACATTAGATAGATCCCGGACAGGTGACAACGTTATTCAATACATAAAAAAGGAAAATTTGGCATGACAAAATGTGTGACAGGTAATTTGGATTTTCTCACAAAGACTAAACCAGCTCGTTAGAAGTTGACACCGGGGCACCTGAGTGGCTCAGTCGGGTAAGTGGCTGTCTTTGGCCCAGGTAATGATCCCAAACTCATGGAATCGAGCCCCACATTGGGCTCCATGCTTGGCTGGAGGTCTGCTTCTCCCTCTGCCTGCTGCTCTCCCTGCTTGTGTTCTCACACTCACACTCACTCTCTCTCTCAAATAAATTTTTAAAAAGTTGACACAAGGGGCGCCTGGGTGGCTCGGTGGGTTAAAGCCTCTGCCTTCGGCTCAGGTCATGATCTCAGGGTCCTGGGATCGAGGCCCACATCGGGCTCTCTGCTCAGTGGGGAGCCTGCTTCCTCCTCTCTCTCAGCCTGCCTCTCTGCCTACTTGTG
>PITA01016684.1:9377-22420 GCA_004023965.1 Spilogale gracilis
TTTTTTTTTTTTTTTTTTTTTTTTTTTTTTTTTTTTTTTTTTTTTTTTTTTTTTTTTTTTTTTTTTTTTTTTTTTTTTTTTTTTTTTTTTTTTTTTTTTTTTTTTTTTTTTTTTTTTTTTTTTTTTGCAATTGCTACTTTATTCATCCACTACTTTGATGCTTTGGGTGAAAGTTTTCTCTTGTAACATTTAATTCCACTGATAGGTTTTCACTATTTCTTGACTATTCGCAGGGGGTGCGACACAGAGCCGGCCCAGGAGGAGGCCTTGAGGGGCTGGGCCTCCCGGTGCATCTTTCTTCGTGCTGGCTCCGAGGCCTGCGTCCGGGAGCACCGCCACCTGCTCCGGGCCCTGCCTGTGCAGAGACGCCACCCTGGGCGGTCTGGGCCTGGCACCCTGGGCAGCCTTGCTCCCCTGGCCCCGCAGCCCCACCCGGAGGAGCTCCTTCCCACGTCGGATGGGACCCGCCGGCAGGCCACGTTGGCTCATCATGTCCACGCTGGGCCCCCCAGATGCCAGGTGTTCCAGACGGATACCGGGTCTTCGTCAGGGTCCTGTAAGCAAAACATGAAAGCAATTATTAGGAGGGGCAGACGGAGGTCTAACGCTCAGGCCAAGTTTATGGAAAGTATGCCATGGGAATAGCGCGGGGCCCCCAGAGTTCCCGCTGGATTCAGGGCCGGATGTGCTGGAGACCACACGCACACACGTGACACACGCACACTCTCACACACATGCCTGCACATGCACACAGGTGCACTTGTGGGCACCCTCACACGCGTGCACACCCAGACACACATACATGCACTTACACACAGGCACACCCAGGTACACGCACACATGTGAGCACACAGGCATGCACGCCCATGTACACTCGCAGGCATGCACACACACATATGCACACTCACGCATGTGTGCACACCCATATAGACTCGCGCGTGCACACACACATGTACAGTCACCCCCGTGTACACACACCCGTCTAGCTCACGCATGTTGACTAATTAGTGCCCAGCCTGAGTGTCTCCTGAGAAGTATAGAGCCAGGTGGAGGAATGGGGAGGAGGGCACCGTGGGGACCCACCAAGCAGGTCTCTCCATACAGGTGACATCTGAGCAGAAATGTGAAGGACACGGGACAGCAAACACGCACGGCTGTGCGGCAAGAGCTCCCCACATGGAGGGACCATCAAGCACAAAATCCCCGAGGCAGGATCTGAACAAACAGCGAGGAGCCGGCCGGGGTGGCTGGGAGGCTGTGAAGGGTGGGGGAGAGGCCATGGCGAGCTGATGGTGTGGCTTCCGGAGGCCCCATGAGGGCCCAGCCCTCGCCTCCTCGGTGAGATTGAGCCCTCGTTGGCGTCTGTAGACACAGTTCGTCCTCACGGGGTTTCAGAGGTGGTGTTCCCGCCGCAACACTATTGAGCTAAGGAGGACAGCAGAGGGACGAGGAGCGGCTCTGGGTCCAGAGAGCCAATGCCCAGCAGATGCCAGCTGCAGAACCGGGACCCACGACTTGGGTCCATGCCTGTCGCATCCTGGCACAGGACGGGTGACTCCAGCGGCCAGAGGCGTCCGACTCCCTCGCCTCCCCAGGCTCTGAGCTGCTTTCGGTCTGCAGACGATGTGGCGTGAATGACTATAACATGCGTCCCTTACACAAGCTCTACTTCTTGTTTTGCCTTAAATGCGATGCATGCGTTTTATGTGGAAGCTTTTGTGACGGTCACATATTACAGTCACACACACTTGCAAGGGCTGCGTGACCAGAGCGACCCTTTAACGGGGACAGTGGCAGTCGGGGTCGAAGTGTAGGCGGGTGCCTGTTCACGAGGAAGGCCGTGCAGCACAGCGCGGGGGGGGATCAGGAGAGGAGTCTGGACGCAGTGTCTGCACACGACGACTAATGGCTCTGCAGGTAGAAAGGGCTCTTGTACATGGTTCGGGAAACACTAAAAATGCAAAGTTAACAAAAAACTACAAAATAAGGAAGAGTTTGTAAAGTAAATACCAACTATATTTAATATATTTTGGGTTACAGTCACAGCTGGTGCTTTTTGAAGGGATGAATTGCCGTTAAAACTCAGCTCTCTGAAACAAAGAGGTCGACTTGGGATCGGAAAGGGGAGAGGAGTCTCCGCTAATGACCTTGTCTCCCCTGCATCTGCCATCACCAGCAGGACCACGAGTAAGGTTTATGGCCGGAACCTTCAGAGCGGCCTGCTCACCTCCCCTGCAGGAGTCCGGACGGCTCATCCCACCTCGCGCCCTTCCCCAGGCCCTCCATGCTGTGGGTGGCCTGTGTGTGCACTTGCTATGTGGTCCCTGTGCGGACCCTTCCCCTCGAGGGTGGGCTGCGCTGGGGCGGCGCTCCCCCTGGACGGAGTCGGGTGAGGGGTGGATTGCCCCTGCCGAGACCAGCTAGCGAGTCCGCTGCCTGGCTTTCCATACACAACCCGAGCCGTGCCCACCGTGGTGAGCACCGCTGCCTCTGGGAGACCTGTCCTGGGGAGAGCACTGTGGGCGAGGAGCTGACGGCAGGTTCTGACCAGTAGTCTTGGAGGAGCTGCGTCCTGCGAGCCATCACACGAGTGAGCTTGGACTCAGACCTTCCCCATCACGCCTCCCCGCGAGACCACGGCCCCAGCCAGCGCTCCGGTTACAGCCTCCGAGGAAGCCCAGACCAGACGGCCGGAAGCAGCCTCCCCAGGCTCCTGACCCCCAGGACAGGTAGACCTGTGAAAGCCTCTCTGTCTCAGGTGATTTTTTTAATGCAGAAATTTGTGTGCCATTTTCATGTCTCCACCTCAGCTCTGCTGGGACCCGTCTTCTTCTCCATGAGGACACCGGCGTCCCAGCCCACGTCAGGTTCTCCTGTCTGTCTCCTGTCGGGACTCGAACTCTTCAGCAAACATCCACCCTCTGCCATCATCAGCATTAAGCTCCTCTTCAGTTCACTGGAAAACACAGCACCTTTATGAACGTTCGGTAGAATTTTTGGTCCAAAGTCATAGCTGCTAGGATTTTGTTTTTTAGCTTTATTTTTTTCTCTCATTCTACATTAATACTTCTCCTTAAAAAGAAAATATTGTACCAGGAAAGGTTTCTTTCTCCTGGTCGTTAAAGCTTGTTGACACAGTGGTGGACTTCCAGAAAGCTCTGCCCCGGGGACCTCGGTTCTGCCCCGGGGAGGCGTGGGCACCCGTGAGGGCTCCGTCCTCCACAGCCCGTGGTTTGGGGCCAAGTGAAGTCAGTGAACCTACTCCAGAAAGTCAAAGTAGAGAACGTAAGTCTCTGTGTGGATTGGGCTTACTCTGAGTTTATGAGCCTTTCCCAGAGACCTGCACGCGGTGAGGCGGGGGGAAAGTAGCCCCACACATGCACCTCCCAGTCTGAAAGTACCCGGAGTGCGAGGGCGAACCGAGCGGGGGCTGCCGAGGGCTGCGGGGTCGGACGCAGGCGCCCAGCCAGCCCGTGTGGGGGAGGCTCCCCGGGCCCAGCGCCCGCCTGCTTCCCGCTGGCACGGACACCTGCTGGCCTGGGCCCCGGGGCCCCGGGCAGCGTGGCTGGCGCTTGCTGTTCGGCGGGATGGGCATCCCGGTCCAAAGGTGCTGCTCTCCCAGAGACGGGACTGTGGCCACGGGAGTGAGCTGGACAGATAGCCGCGGCTCTGTGGGCCCGGGGCTCCCGCTGCCCGCACACTACCCGCCGGGCCGCGCACGTCCTGGCCGGGTGCCAGCTGCGGCCCCGCTCCACTTTCTTGGAAGCAGCTGGGGTGGGGGGGGGTTGGAAGCCATTTCTGGGCTCCTGCTGTGTGCACAGGGCAGGATAAACACGGTTCTCAAAGAGCCTATTAGGGATAATTAATCATTTTAACCCAAGATGGGTTTTGGAAGGGCTCAGATACCTTCACCGCAGGAGGAATTTCTAAATGCCCAGCACAGGCACCATATTTTCTTAAAAAACAATTTAACAAGGACTGTTTCTTCAGAAAGCTTTTCTATCTAAACGCACTGATGGCTGGGTCTCAAGAAATGATTTAGGTGTTTTTCTAAGAAACAAGGCGGGTATTTTTCAGTGTAACTGTTTTCAGGGAGAGCACAGTGTTCTTTCTGTGAAATACATCTTGATACTTACAGAGATTTTAAGAGAAAATATTTGGGCTGTGGTTGAGGAATCAAACAGTCTTAAGTATGTAAATAATGACGGGCTGGGACCCTTTCTAAAAAATATATGCTGACCGTGAGGCACGGGGCCAGCCCTGGGAGGAGGCCGTCCCGCGAGGAGGCAGGGCCGGTCGGTCCTCCTCGCACAGACAGCGGGAGGGGCCGGCGCAGGTGGGACGGTCGGGCCGCACGTGGCACGAGGCAGAGCGCAGAGAGTGTCTTTCTCCGTAGACCCGGTGTCTTCCCGGAATGAGGGCTGCTGTTTACGAGTCTTCTTGGAGAACTGAGGACGAGTCATGGCAAGACGGACCACGCGTCGTCTCCCCGGCGTGGTGGACAGAACTGACTCATCTTGCTCGAGGCGTTCAGCTCCCTCCGGGGTCCCCAGTGAGGAGGCAGCAGCGACGCCTCGCTTCCTTCCGTCTGGGTGCTTGTCTCGGGAGACTCACTGATCCCAGGCTCCTCCAGCTCTGGGTCTGGGGGTTCTAGGTGTGCAATGTCTCCAAGGCCACTGCACGCTGGGTTGGTCTGTGTCCACACACAGCGGCCCGCGGGGCGGGACTACCATGCGCGGGGCTCGGTGTGGCCGGCGGCTTGCACGGGCGTGGCCAGGACAGGCCGGGCTGGACAAGCTCAGAAGTCTGCTCGTGGTGGTGTGACTATCAAGGCGGGAGCTGGCCTGGGCTCATGAGTCTCAGGCCACAGAGCTGTCATGCAAGAAACATCATTTTATGTGTGTTTATGATTTAGTTGATTTTTTAACACCCGTTTCGGGGTCTTGGAGAGCAAACCAGGGGCGCCGTGGGTGTCCGTGGCCTCCGGAGGCCGGGCCTGCTTCTGGGCCTTCCTCGCGAGGGGCCACGGTGGGGGCCGCCTGCTTGCCAGGCAGCTCGCGCTGTGTTCCTGCTCCCGGCTCTGAGTCAAGGCGGGGAGCCTGGGCTTCTGTCTCCAAGTCCAACAGTCCAACCAGCAGCCCATCCAGGACTCTGGTCCAGCAGCAGACCAGTGGGCTGGGCTCGGGGTCCTTCCTCGGGACACATGTCAGCTTGTAATTCTCTGGTTTATCCTGGGTTTGCCTTCTTTCCCTATTCTGAGTTGCAGAAGAAATCTGGCCCAACTTTCCTTTCTTCTTCATTTTTTTGTTAAGATTTGTTTATTTGTTTTAGGGGCGGGGAGGGCCGAGCGAGGGGGAGAGGATCTCAACCAGACTGCACCGTGAGGCTCGATCTCACGACCCTGGGATCATGACCTGAGCCCAAATCAAGAGCCAGATGCTCAACTGAATGAGCCCCCCAGGCGCCCTTTGTTTTTTCTTCTAAATCCTGCCTTGTGGATTCAGTTCCACAGGTCTCCTCATTACCCTGCTCTAGTCATTCTCACTTCAAGGAAAGGACATTTCATTGTCCAACTGTCTGAGGGGAGGTAGGTCACCAGAAACAGAAATTACTGGGAGAAACACACGACTGATTCATCACAGTGTGTTCCCACACTTGTTTATGTAGATTCATATCTGGGATGGATTCAAGCAAAGGCGGCAAACGTATGAATGCCATCCAACATATGAGTGTAAGCAGAGCCTCAGAGTCTGAGGAATGAGGCAAGAAGCCCAGACACTCGGACCACCTGCCAGGAACCTAGGCCCAGGGACGGTGGCACCGACTTTGCAGGGGCGGCTAAGGGCCGCGTTTAATCCCGCCTCGCAAGGCCCTTCACGCTCTCCTGGGTGAAGCCAGACCCACAGTTATAGGGAAGAAGTCAATCCACTCAACCGCAGGCCTAGAAGGTGGGCATCCTCTCGGACCGTGACAAATGGAGATAATTATGCTAATGCTAACAGCCCTTTCCCTGCCTCGACCCATCAGTTACAAGTGTTTCGGAATATGTAATTGGACCAAATGACTCAATTTTCCACTTCAGCTTCACTTGTAGATAAATTTTAAGATAGGTTTTGAGTGTATATACCAATTCTCCTTGGAGAAGAGAAAAAAGGGAAGCCTAGTGTATGAACACTGCCAATTCCTATATGGATCTAAGTAGAAAACCATGTATTTTTCTGTGTTTTTTGTGTGTGTGTGAAGAAACACAATATTTATTCTTTATCTGCATCTGGGAGTCAGAAGCTCTGGTGATGTGCCAGCGGAGGTGGAGTATGTTTGCTTCTCCTTCATCATGCCAGGGAGCCAGCGGTACGGGGCACACACAGACTCAGCCCGTTCCGCAGAAGTGTTCAAGAGCGCCCCGGAAGCTGGTGCCAGCAGGAGCCCACGGGGCATGAGGGGCAGAGGAGGGACCGCATGCTCCTGTCCCCGCCAACACCAGACCTAAGAACCCTTGGCATTCGTGCCAAATTTCCTAGAAAAAAACTAGTAGCATTTTTTGATTTACGATAATATAACTGGTGATTCCAATTGCTTTTTTTCTTTTTTTCTATTTTCTGTAATTTAAGCCCTGTGCCTCTACCCTGCTTCATAAGTAAATGTCCATTTATACAAATAATTGCAACTTTCAGGAAAAGTAACTCAAAAATGTTGACAATGATACCACAGGCGCACCTGTTTCAGGAAATTCCCGAGGAGGCAAGAGCAAAGTGCCGGGAGAGCCGGAAACTCAGCGGTCAGACCCATCAGCCCTCCGAGATCTCACGGCTCCCGGAGCTGAGGCAGGATCGAGTCAGCGCACAATGACGCTGGAACACGTGGAGAAAAAGCACACGGAGAGAACAAAAGGGTGGGAGAAAAATGCCCAAGCAATAGACTCTCCTCCTTCTCACTCTGATTCTAAGATGTCATGGCTCACGTGCCTTTATCCAAATTTTCCTAAAATTAATTCTATCAGGGCTGCAGCCAGCTCTTCCCGCTAACCTTTATCATTTCCTGGAATGTTCCGCATTTCCAGACCCAGGTCTGCAGCTGTCCTCTGTGCCCCAGCGCGTCCGGCCAGCAGCCCGTGCTCCCCCGTGGGGCATCTGATGGAGCGGACGTCCCGGTCCTGGAGAGCCCGCGCAGCATTGAGCGCGACACCCGGGCAGCCTGGCACCGCCCCACAGCACACACTCTCTGCAGACACAACCATCCCGACTGATCATTGACCGACCGATGAAGCTGGATTTCAGAGGCTCTCACAGAGCACGGGTTACAGGGATGGGGCTTTACTGGCGGATGCTTCAGAGCCCCGTGCCGCCATCGGGAGGGTGTGGGCAGGGACGGCCCAGGGAGCAGGAGGGACTTTGTGGTATCACGGAGGAGACCGGAGGACACAGAAGATGAGATTCATTCCACCGGGAAGCACCCAGAAGCAGTTCCCGTAAACAGGCGTTATTTACGCTGAACAGATAATTCCAGACATATCGTCTAGGGAACCTAGGACCGAAGGGGGCCACACAGAACCAGCGTGCGAGGAAATACGGTGCTGCCTTCCTATTTTCTCTGCTTGTCCTCGTCTCCAGTCCTTCCAAGTGTCCCGACCGAGTGCCCATCCCTCCTCCTCAAGGTCCAGACCCACCACACACTGCACGGTCTCTGTTTTGTCACCGAGCCTCCTTCCCGCCGTCCACCATCCTCTTGTCTCCGCCGGGAAGGAGCAAGCCTGTCCCAGGGCTCGGGTCCCCGGGTGGGCTCCTGCGCGGCGGCAGGGGCAGTGGCTGAGGGAAGGAGCGGGTGTGGCGGTGACCGCAGGCGCATGCCTGTGTCTGCTCTGCATGCGACCGGAGTCCTGCTGCCCTCCAGGCTGACGCAGCAGGAGCTGGGGTCCGCCGGGCACCCTCCGGGTCTCTCGTGGCTCCTTAGAGGCTCTTCCTTGTCCTGGGAGAGAGGGTAGATGTGTGCACTCACCCCGTGTTTGATGGGAAGGAGGAGGTAAGAGTTCATTCTGTTAACTGGGATGAGCGGGCATTTCAGGCTTCCGGTGATGGGCGGCTGGGGTGGGCTGGGGCCGGCGCTCTCCCGCAAGAACCTCACCACCACGTGGGGGACGAGCAGGGGAGAGCAGGGGCGAGCAGGGCTGCGTGTGCCCGGGTGATGTGAGTGCGGGCTCCCACGGGCACCGTCAGCAGGTGCAGAAGCTGGGCTCCGGGCACGCAGAGGCCAGCGGGGGAGCCCGCAGCTGAGGGCCGGCACCCGGGGGAAGGCCCGGTGGGGCCAGGGAGGACAGCGTCTCCCAGCTCACGACAAGTCCCAACATATCGCCAGCCACGCATTTCCAACAGGATGATGTTGGTCGGGCCCTGCACTGTCCCCTTCCTGGGAGCACTGTCCTTCCAGTACACTCCCTAGGTTCTCAGGCAGCTCTCCAAGCAGCTGTGAGAATGTTAGGAAAACCAACACTGAGCAGGTGTTGTTCTAAAGGAACTTCCATGTGGCCAGGCCACTGGAAATAAAGCCTTTTGTGGGGACACATATGCCAACACTTTTATTTCTCTGGTGATAAAATATGTAATTGAATTACAGGTTAAAATGGTGGAGTGTGGTTGTTTCCCGTGTAGTGAGGTTCAAGAGTCAGGTGTCGCTAAGAGGCACACGGTTCCAAATAAAGAGGTTTGCCGTATGGAAAGCACGAAGCAATCATGTTGAAGAGGCTAATGTTATACTATTAGTGATCGTTAGTTATCGATATGACATTAATCATACTAATAAACTATTACATCATAAAATACATTTCCTGATACATACAATACAATGATACCTTATTAATATTGGGAGTGATACCACATATTGGGTATTTGATACAATGTCAGCCTCATAATAATTAACGTGCGTCACGATGCGTGTGTGGGAAGCCCGAGTGAGGCCCGTCGCAGGGGCAGACACAGCCTGCCTGTTCCCCGCAGCCGCCCTGCACACGAGGTCCTGCCAGACGGCTCACACAAGACGGGGCTTTGTGGCCGGAGCCTGAGGGAACAGGACCTTGTTGCTTCCAATGATACCCAGCCTCTGGCCGTCTGCCCGGAACCATAAATCCTGGATTTCAGAAGCCTCTTTCAAAACCTGTGTGCGTTCAGATGCTTAGTCCCCGGAGCTGGCAGGGCAGCCTCCAGTGCCCGCGGCCGCGCTCGGGGCTGGGCAGCCTTCCTCCCCGAGGTGCCCGCAGGCGCCCGGCTGCCGGCCGTGACCGCAGCAGGTCACCGTGAGTCTGCCCACGTGTTTCTGGCTTGAGGAGGGCCGCGAGCTCCCCGAACACGGACGGTCTGCTGTTCCTCGGAGGCTTGTAGGGAGCAAAGGAACAAACTCTCGCTGTTGGAGGCGGCCCTGGGCGGAGGGGGATCGTGCCCGGGGCTGGTGTTGCAGGGCAGCCCGGTTCAGACCCCTAAGCTGGGGTGCATATGGCCCTTCTTTCCACTACATCCGTATCTTTGGGGTAAATGCCCAGGAGTGCAATTGCAGGGTCATAGGGTGGCTCTACCTTTAATTTTTTAAGGAATCTCCACACTGTTTTCCAAAGTGGCTGCTCCAGTTTACATTAAACCATGAGGGGCGCCTGGGGGCTCAGGTCATGATGCCGGGTCCTGGGATTGACTCCGCGTCAAGCTCTGCTCCGTGGGGAGTCGGCTTCTTCCTCTCCCTCTGTAGCCCCCCCTGCTTGTGCTCTCGCGCTCTCTGTTTCTCACTCTCAAATGAATAAAAGAAAATCCTTTTTAAAATTTTCACTTAGTTAATTAAACGGTGACTCCCTGCCAGCAGCACTCACGCGCCCTCCCTGCCTCGGGCTCCAGGCCACTGGCCTGCTCTGGGGAAGCCACTCCTCTCCTCCAGGAGAAGAGAAAGGGCCCCGATTTGGAGCAGCTGCATTTCCTTGGGGAAACGCTCTCTCCGCGCTCGCCGCAGATGACTCGTGTCCAACCATCGCGGCCACGTCCCTGAGCGCGAAGCTGGGCGCAAGGTGCCCGTCTAGCCGTCCAGCTCTCCCGAGTGAGGCCCCCCGCCCCTGCCTGTCACCCCGACCGTGCTCAACTCTTTCCTTCCTGACTTCCTTCAAGGTCTGTGGAGCCTGGGTTCTTGTCTGTTTTGTTCACGGCTGGATCCCCCGCGGCCCGATAAACACCTGCGAGCGAATGGTGCTGACAGGCTGCCGTCCATGTGGCAGGGATCTCATCCAGGTCCCGAAGGGGGTGCGGGAGGGCGGGGGGCCTTCTGGGGGGACAGCAGGCCGCACCGTGGGAGGGCTCGTGCACTGACCAAGCAGGACCTCACTCAGAGAGCAGGCCGGACAGCCCAGAAAGCACCATGGAGCAGGCATGACCGCCGACTCACCCTGGCTGCCCACGTCCCTCAGAAACCCCAAACTGTGACACCCGCGTCGACAGTGATTTTGACACGCACACTATTTAGAACATGAATGCACAAAAAAGTGAACAGCTTTCCATACCTAAAGGACTGGTTGTATTTCATGATAGCAGTCCAGAGAAGGACCACTCGAGAAATCTTGGCAAAAGAAAATGACTGTTCACACAAATTAAATAAGTAGCTAATACCAGGCTTCAGAATAAACTCCAGACCGAGATCAAAAGGAAAATCTTTTAAGAAATGGACACTTATGGGGCGCCTGGGGGGCTCAGTTGGTTAAGCAACTGCCTTCGGCTCAGGTCATGATCCAGGAGACCGAGGATCGAGTCCCACATAGGGCTCCCTGCTCGGCGGGAAGCCTGCTTCTCCCTCTCTCCCTCCCCCTGCTTATGTTCCCTCTCTGGCTGTGTTTCTCTCTGTCAAATAAATAAATAAAATCTTAAAAAAAAAAGAAATGGACACATAAACGGGGAGGAATGACAATCTTAAATCAAGATAGAAGAACTTTCCAAGTACAAACTCAGGAAATAGTAAGATAAATACTGATCAGTTTAATTTTTATCAGCAAAACATTATATATGCAAAGTTTATAGAACAAGTGAAGTTGCAAAAACTGGGAATAATGTTAACTAATACTTCAATAAGTAACATTTCATAGTCAGTAAAGGTGGCAGAAATTGCATGAAAAGCTGATCATTGCATTAAGTAAATTATTCACAGAAAAGGGTGTAAATAAATGAATCCACATGCCTAAAAAATACAAATTGAGTTTCACATTGTTCCAAATAATGCAATCCAATGTGGTTTTCCCCTGTTATGTTAGAAAATAATTTAAAAAGTCAAATTCTGGGACATCTGGTGGCTCAGTCAGTTACGCGTCTGCCTTCTGCTCAGGTCCTGATCCCGGGGTCCCGGGATAGAGCCCCACATTGGGCTCCCTGCTCAGTGGGGAGTCTGATTCTCCCTCTGCCTGCTGCTCCCCCTGCTTGTGCTCTTTCTGTCTCTCTCTGTCAAATAAACAAATCTTAAAAAAATAAATAAAATAAATAAAAAGTCAAAGTCCTTGTAGCTGGAGTGCATACAGCAAGATGGGTATTTCTTCATTTTCTTGTGGGAAACGTGATTGATATGTTCTTTCTGGAAAATAAAACCTACCAATTTCCTTTGAAACAGTGATACTCTTTGACCTAATGATACCATTTCTAGGAAGTTATCCGAGTGAAGTAGGGAAAAAATGTGTGTAGGCTTTGAGACGTGTGTTAGAAGATTATTTATTGTAGGGCTAATTCATAAAGATCTATGAGTGCCGCACGTTGGGAGAATGTTATATGGGTTAGACTGTGCGTATGCTATGGAAGAGTGTAATATCGAAGTTGATATGTACAAATAGCCCTCCCACAGTAGGAACGCTCTCCTGAACGACAGACGGGGTGACGAGGGAAGGAAACAGGGCTGTGCACGAAGCCCCCCATAGCCCTCCCATAACGGTGAGCTAAGAAAGGAAATCCACCAAATATCAATAGTAATTATATCAGAAGAATGGAGTCTGGCATAAATCTTGGTTTTCCTCTTCATTCTTGTTTGGGTGATGATGCTTTCACTCAGAAGGCCAGTTCGGTGATTAGAGGACGAGCGTCTGTGCCCCTCGTGGGTGCAGGCTGGGCGGGGCTCTCTGCTGCCGAGGCCGGGGCCAGGAATCAGCGCGCTCCCCTCTCCGTGCCTTTCGGAGAAATGCCTGAGCCACTGCTCTGGGCCAGACTGTGCTCCCCACCCCCAATCTGGAGACAGGGTCTTTACAGAGGTGATCAGGTCTACCTTGGTGTCCCCATGAGAAGAGGGGCCTAGGACACAGTCAGGCACAGGACAGCCACATGGGACTGGGGGGAGGGGGAGACGGGGTCGCACCGCGGGAGGGTGGTCTCCGGAGACAGCAGCCCTGCCCACGTCTGGATCTCAGCCTTCAGACTCAGGAACGTGAGAGCAGGAGGACCTGCTGGTTACGGGGCGTGTCTGCTTTTCCGTGGCCCGCAGGAGCAGGACGGCGGCTGGAGTGCGACCTGAGGCCGTGGATGTGTGCAGGCAGAAGCCCCATCGCGCCGACACGGGACCCATCCTGGTGAACCTGTGAGTCGGGGCCACTACCTAGAAGTCCTATTCTCTTAGGACGGTGCTACTTTAAATAAGGCGGCAAATGTTTGTGCCTGTGTGTAATGCTAATAATGTTTAGCATTGATAGTGATTTTCACCATTCTTGGCTGAAGAAGCAGGGCAGGAGGGCTCGTCGGATAAATTATAAATGCCGAAATGAGGTGTGTGGGGTGTTTGGTTTCAAACTTGAGTGAAAAATGCAGGCATACACATAGACAGAAAATGCCCCGAAGTCGTGATCGTGATTGAGTTTCCTGTCTGACAAGTCACAAACCCACGGAGCAAACTGCCGCCGGCAAGGGGGCCGCGAGGTCCCCTCCCCTGTCGTAAATCTCCAGGTGGCTGGTGGGGCGACGCGGGAAGGCGCTCAGGGCCTGAGCCGTGCTGTCGTCCTCCTGCAGGGAGGGGGCTGGGCCTGTACCCACTCACAGAGCACACGCAATTTATTGTTG
>PITA01016684.1:22520-45950 GCA_004023965.1 Spilogale gracilis
TAAGATACCACCTTACACCAGTCAGAATGGCCAAAATTAACAAGACAGAAAACAACAAGTGTTGGAGAGGCTGCGGAGAAAGGGGAACCCTCTTACACTGTTGGTGGGAATGTAAACTGGTGCAGCCGCTTTGGAAAACAGTGTGGAGATTCCTTAAAAAATTAAAGATAGAGCTACCCTATGACCCTGCAATTGCATTCCTGGGCATTTACCCCAAAGATACAGATGTAGTGAAAAGAAGGGCCATATGTACCCCAATGTTCATCGCAGCAATGGCCACAATCGCCAAACTGTGGGAAGAGCCAAGGTGCCCTTCAACAGATGAATGGATAAAGAAGATGTGGTCCATAGATACAGTGGAATACTATGCCTCCGTCAGAAAGGATGAATACCCAACTTTTGTAGCAACATGGACTGGACTGGAAGAGATTATGCTGAGTGAAATAAGCCAAGAAGAGAAAGTCAAGTATCACATGGTCTCACTTACTTGCAGTGCATGAGGGGTAACCTGGAGGACAGTGGGTGAAGGAAAGTAAGGGGAACTAGGGTAATCCAGGGAGGGAAACGAAACAACAGAGACTTTGGACACAGAAACAAACTGAGGGACTTGGAGGGAGGGGGATGGGAGAGCCTGGTGGTGGGTACTGGGGGCACCTAAAGCGTGGAGCACTGGGTGTGGGGAATGGGGAATGAATCTTGGAACACTGGTGAAAAAAATTTAAGAAACAATAATAATAAAAAAAAAAGTCCCAAACACGGGGCGCCTGGATGTCCCAGAGTCCCGGGATCGAGCCCCGCATGGGCTCCCTGCTCGGCGGGAAGCCTGCTTCTCCCTCTGCAGCTCGCCCTGCTTGTATTCTCTCTCTCCTGTCTCTGTCAAATAAATAAATAAAATATTTTACAAAAATAGTTTCAATGAGATAAAAAAGGCTAGCTTGGGAAAATTTATGAAAGACAATACCAAAGTTATTTTTCTGCTAGATATTTTAACAATATTTTAACATTTAAAGTAGCTTTGAGCTGCATTTATATACCCAGAAATAATAACATTTTTAGTAAGACTGGACCGAAAATCCCAGCTTCTCATGTCCTTTATTCCACATGTTCAGGTGCCTGAGACCCCCATGCTCCTCCTGACCTGGACCTTGGACGTTGCCGGGGAAGAATCTGGAAGCTCCGGGGTGAATAGGAGAGAAGCAGGTGGCCTCAGACAGCAGTCCCCAGAACGAGGCAGCTCTGGAATTCCGCCCTCTGAGCGGGAGCTCTGACTCCGGGCCGCGGCTCTCCTCCACACCTGCGTGTTGCCGGAGCAGCGACCCCTGTGAATTTTGTCCAAACGAGGGCACTTTTCAAAAATACAAAAGACACGTTACTCGGGGGCAACAGACCGCAGCTGTGAACCCCCGGGCAGAAGGATGGACGCCAGACACCAAGCAGATCTCTGACCCATCCTGTCCCCGCACCACGAAAGAACACCGGCGAGCGACAGCGGGCCAGCAGCGCGCTGCAGAAGCGAGAGCCCCCGAGGCACAGCCTGCAGGCTGTGCGCTGCCCACTACGACCGTGCTCGTGTTGTACATAATTTAGGGATTATCTAGACACGCGGCATGGTTTTTCTCGATCCTGGGTGCATTATACCAGTTGCATAAAGACTGAAGCAGCCTCCGAAAGGCGAGGTCACTCGGGGAGCCTGGTGGGAGATCCCGCCCGACCCTCGCACCAAGCTGTGGCCCCGCCCCGTCCCCTGCGCTGGGGGCCGGGCTGCAGGGGTCACACGGGGACGCAGTCTTGGCAGAGTCCCGGGTTAAAGAGCAAAGCACGCCGGGCAGGGAGAGACGGCAGGCGGGGAGACGAGCCGCCCCGTTGTCGCGGCTGTGCTAGAGATGGAGCAGACGGGATTTCTCGGCAGAAGGAGGCAGAGGGAGGGACAGAGCCTCCTGACTCGATGGACCCTGTTTGTGATGCTAACAGGAAACCCCGAGACAGCGAGCCAGGTGGGCTCGAACCAGAGCCAGAGTCGTCGTCGGAACGCCTGTGGTCCACGAGAAGCACGGGAGCTGCAGACCCGATTTTCAGAACCGGCTGGTCAACTAGGCCCCGCTGGTAGATGAAGCCTGTGGTCCTCAGGGTAGAGTCAGGGCGACGTTATAGAGATCTCTGAACTGATCGGTTAATAACTCTTAAAAAAACCCTTAACGTTATTAATTGTAATACTGTTAACGGGTCCCGTCTAAGCTAACCGGGAACTGATCGTCTGTTAGCCTCCTAAGTGTGTGCTCTACGCGTGCACAGGACTCTCCGACCGAGTCTGTCTCGTGTCCAGATGCCCCTCCAGCTCGCCGGCGTCCTGGGACCTCATTCGCGTCCACTCTTCCATGTTGGCAAAGATCCTGTCACCAGTTGGCCACGTGGATGCTTAACTCACGTGCGTCAGAACCTCGGGCTACAGTTCACAGTCCACGAAGTTCACCCGTTTCAAGGGCTCAGTTCACCCACAGCTCACCGGCCAGAGCCCCCACGCACGGTGTCAGCAGTGCCCCCGTTCCTGCTCTCAGCCCGCCGCCCCGCGGGCCCTCACCCGTGCCGGCCTTTGTCTGTCCCCATACTTCACATAAACAAAACCCTGCCGCCCGACATCTTCCCGGCTCCTTTTCCTTCACACGCTGCTTTCCAGGCTTGTCCTTCGCGCGGTGTGTGTGCCTCCCGCACGGGCCAGCGTGCCGCACTGTAGGGTCAGGCCCTCTCGCCGCCCGTCTGTCCGTGGACACACACTTGAGTTGTGTCCACTTGTTTGGCTATTTCGAGAAATGCTGCTGTAAGCATTTGTGTTCGAGTTCTGGTTTCGTTTCCTTGGGTATACGCTTCAGCGCGGAATCACCAGGTTACATGGAACCTTTATGTCTCGAATGTTGAGGACCCGGCCGACTCTTTCCCAGGTGACTTTGGCCCTCGCATTCCCATCGGCAGCACGTCAGGCCCCAGATTCTCTAGACCCTCACCAGCGCGTGTCACCGTCTGCTGTTCTCACTTGCGCTGCCTCCGTGGGTGTGAAGGGAGGTTCTGTGGTTTTGATCTGTATTTCCTTAACAACTAATAGTGGAGCCCATCCGCTTGTGTGCTTATAGTCATTATACATATTGATGCAGTGTATATTTTCTTTGGAGAAATGTCTATTCAAATCACTTGCCCATCTTTTAAATCACATTGTCTCTCATTTATTGAGCTGTGAGAGATCTTAGATGGCTCTCAGACGTAAGTAGCTTTTTAGTGGGATTTGCAAATATTTTGTCTTTTCTGTGGACTGGGATTGTCTTTTCACTTTCTAGATGGTGTCCCTTGAAACAGGAGGCTTTTGGAAAATTGTGATGATGTCCAATTTATCTGACTTTTTTTCTTTTCCAGCTCGTGCCTCTGAGGTTCCCTCCCGGGAACCAGTGCAACAGTGAAGGTCATCGACGGTTTACCCAGACGTTTCCTTCTGCGGCTTCAGAGCCCGAGCTCAGGCCTACAATCTGTTTTTACTGTTGTGTATATTGTGCCGAGGGGTCCCCTTCACTCTGCGTGAGGTGACCCAGCTGTCCCAGCTCCATTTGCTAAAAAGACAATTCTTTGTCTATTGAATGTTTTTGACACCCCTGTTGAAAACTGACTCATCATAAACGTGAGGATGTATTTCTGGCCGTTCAGTGATAGTCCACTCATCTCTGTGCTTGTATTTGCACCAGCACACGCTGACTCGGCCCCTGGAGATCTGTAGGACAGGATGAAACTGGGAGATGTTTGTCCTCCAACTTTGTTTTTTCTTTTGAAAGTTTATTTTTGGCTCTTCTGGACTCGCTGGTTAGCTCTGACTAGTTTTAGGTGAGTTTCTTAGCATTTTCTCTATGTGGGATTGTGTCCACTGCAAACATTCAGAAATGCACTTCTTCTCCTCTAATCCAGCCGCCTCTTATTTCATTCTCCTAGCTGTCTTGGGAAGGATGAAGCCATCACTCCGTCTCCTGTGTGGCCGGACCCTTCTACATTCCCAGGAGCAGCACAGGGAAGCCCCGTCACTCCTCATCGTTGCAGCCTCGGTGCTCTCGTCGCTCCAGATGTCTGCCCTTCTCACTGCTGTGCAGTGGCCTCTCATCATTGTTTTGATTTGTGTTTCCCCAGTGACATGTACTGTGGGCATCTTATCTGCCATCTGTGTGTCTTCTCTGGTGACATACCTGTTAAGGTTTTTGGCTCATTTTTAGATTGGGTTGTTTGTTTTCTTATTGCTGAGTTTTCTTTTTCAGCTCTCACTTCCTCTGGGCACAAGTGGCTCCTGCCCTCTCCGCCCCAGAGCTCTCCCTGGGCACGTGCACCGGCCTGCAGGCAAGCACAGCCTCGGGAGCTGGCGTAGGTTTAGCACCATCTCTTGCTCCACGACCTCCTCTCACTTTCTTCTAAGCTCTCAGTTTCCCCTACGGAAATCTCAGCCGCGGGCAGCTTAGACACTCCCAGCAGGGTGCCACTGTCCCCGATAAACTCCTGGGCTTCCCCCAGCTAAGATCGCCCAGCGAGCAGCACGTCCATACACAGTCCTCACTGTGTTCTGGGGGCGATGTTATTTTAAAAAGAGTTCATTTATTAATTTATTCAGAAAGTAGAAGTGGGGGAAGGGGCAGAGGGAGAGGAAATTCAAGCAGACTCCCTGCCGAGGGCAGAGTCCAACACGGGGCTCCGTCTCGGGACCTGAGACCATGACCTGAGCCGAAATCTAGAGCCAGATGGACGTTTAAGCAACGGAGCTAGCCAGGCCCCTCATGGGTGAGGGCACTTGTCACGGGGCTGTCACATGTGCCCGCGGATGCAGGGCTCCGGGCTTCCACCCCAACGGCTGAGGGTGAGGACGATGGGAGTGAGAGAGCCAGTGGCCGACCGCAGTCCAGAAGGGTCCGTACATGGACAACTTTCAGCCCGTTCTCTTGCTTTGGTTAATCACCAAAATTCTAAAATGGTTTATTTTAGTTGTTTCGCTAGTATTTTTCTTGTTTTAGAGGGAAAACAAGTTCATCGAGACCTTCACTGGCATTCCAGAAGCCAGCTTCTTTCAGCTGCATTTTGTGATTAGGAACAAACATGGTGTGTCCAAATACTACTCAAAGTATTATGGGAAACTTCCAGGAATCTTGTATCATTTAAATTTTGCTTTTATATGATGCAGTAAGCTTTATTTTATTTTTAAAAAATTATTTATTTATTTATTTGAGAGAAAGCCAGAGAATGAGAGAGAGAGCACAAGAGTGGGAAGGTCAGAGAGCGAAGCAGACCCCCCGCAGAGCAGGAAGCCCGAGGGGACTCAGTCCAGGGACTCCAGGATCATGACCTGAGCTGAAGGCTGACGCTGAACCACCTGACCCACCCAGGCGGCCCTGATGCAGTAAACTTTAAAGAAAAATTATTTTTTTATAGATTTGTGCACAATAAGTTGTTAACATATACAGTAAAGTAGTCTGAAAGAATCATAATATATATACATTTCATTTCTTATACAATGGAATATTGAATATGATAAAGAAAGTACACCATTTGTAGCTGATTCTAATTACGACTTTTTTTAAAGGACATTTTTGAGTTACCGTTAAATGAACTGGGAAGCAAACATCATGGGAAACCTCAACATTCCAGGGACCCACGCAGCCCCAGCGCTAAAAGCCTCCACACCCAGAACTCCTAAGACTTAATGAAAATCAGAACAATTAGAACAAAAGAAGGAAACCGCACTACTGATGAGGAAAGCAACTTCGAATCCCGGGAAGGAGCAGTGAAAGTCTCGGCGGGGCGGGGGCTTCAGAGCTCTAACATTGTCCCACTCGTTTTTGTCAGGGAACTGTTTGTTGTTTCCTATGAAATAAAAAACAGATGAGGAGAAGTCAGATGGTCTCAACTATGTGAACTATTAAGTCTGGAGCAAAGCAAGAGCTCGCAGCCTTCGGAGACATCACTCCAGCTAGCTCTGGACGGGTTTAAGAAGTTGTAGGAAATCCCTGGTTATCTGTCATTGACAGTTTTTTATGAAAACCTTTGAATCAGATATGGTTTACACACTAATGCTTTACACATTTTTGGAAATTTCCCATCTGGGATGGAAATAGCCACCCTCTCTCTGCCTTTCACACAACACCAGGTCCCTGCGGCGCCGCGCGGGATGGTCCAGGCTGCGATCGGAAACCCGGGGGCTCCTGCTTTGCTCAGCGGGCTCCTCTCGGCAGCTCCGAGGGCTGTGTGTCCAGGACTCAGATGTGTCACGGAGCTGTCCTTCAGGCGATCCCTCGGACAATCTCGCATCATCTGGGCCTGAGACCCAAGGGCTCCCAGTGTCCTTTCCCGCACGTTTCTGTGTCTCTCCCGCAAGCACTCGATGAGAACTTTAAGGACAGTCTCAGCCTTTGAAGATCAGCTTCATGCTGGCCAACATCCCGCCTGCCAATCAACACAGTACTTTGGGATTTGATTAAGCAAGGGCTGCCTTTCCAAGCAGTAGCACCCTCTTGAAAAGAATAAAGTCAACCTGAGGTCCCGAAGGCTGGAAAAAAGAGAATGACCTGAAAATTCCCTTTACAAAAGCTCAGAATGATGGTTTCCTGAGAGTCACGCATGCGCCATCTTGTGCTGCAGACCCCGGAGCTCGGCTGTCTACCGCCGGCCAGGGAGCACTGACGTTAAACTCCGAAGACACGCCTGTGCGTTCACCTTGGAGACTGAACTACGAATATCTTGTGCTACCTAAACAGTGACTTTCTATGCTTCCTCTTTGGATTCAGTCAAATATTTGAGACCTAACACCTAAAATGGGTTTCTTTCTAGTTATTTTGGGTTTTGTTTTATTTTGGGGGGGGGTGGTTATTATTCCTGTGAAGAAAAATGTAGTAGTTCCCACCTTGCTTTGCTCCTTATTATTTATGTGCAAAGCAGAAAGCATGCTTCAAAATCATCAACAAATTAACAATAAGAAATCAGAAAGAGCAAAGAGTGTACGTGCATTGCGGAAGAAGTACCAGTGAAAATCGGTTTAATGACAACAAAATGGGCATTTTTATTTTATTTTATGTACTTTTTTTTAACTTAAATTCTAGTTAGTTAACATATAGTATAATATTGGTTTCAGGAGTAGAAGTCGATGGTTCATCACTTACATATGTCGCCCAGGGCTATCACAAGTGTCCGCTTTAACCCCCATCCCCCCCATAGCCCATCCCCTACCTCCCTCTCTCCATCAACCTTCAGTTTGTCCTCTATTGTTAGAGTCTTTTATGGTTTGTTTATTTCTCTCTTTTTTTATTCCCCTACCATATGTTCATCTGTTTTATTTCTTAAGTTCCACAGATGAGTGAAGTCATATGATATTTGTTTTTCTCTGATTTATTTCATTCAGCATTGTACTCTCTAGTTCTATCCATGTTGTTGCAAATGGAAAGATTTCGTTCTTTTTTATGGCTCAGTAATATTCCATTATGTATGTATGTACCATCTGTTCTTTACACATTCATCATCAGTTGATGGACATTTTTTTTTTCCCATAGTGTGGCTATTGTTGATAAGGATGCTATGAACATCGGGATGCACATGCCCCTTTGAATCTATATTTTTGTGTCCTTTTGGTAAATACCTAGTAGTGCAATTGCTGGGTCATAGGGTAGTTCTATTTTTAACTTCCTGAGGAAACTCTATACTGTTTTCCAGAGTGAATTTTTAGATAAAACCCATTTTAAGTCTTTTTATCTATTTATTTTTTTATTGAAAAACATAATTTGATTTACTGTCCTTTTTGTATGCATTAAATGTTAGGGAAGTGAATGAATATGTTACTTAGGCATCTTAGATATGTAAGAATATGTGAATAAAAGCTATATTCTGAGTTTGGGATTTCTCAAGTTTCTTGCATGGAGTTCGCTTCCTCGGGAGGATTTTAGTGCAGCATTTCCTGGTTGGTCTCCTTGCATCTCAAGAAGCTCCAGATCTGAGGTAGCAAGATGCTGAAGAGGTGACGGTTGGGATGGAAAGTCGGTTGAGTCCCTGCAGGTGGGTTCACGGTACAATCTGAAGAGTAACCGCTGCTATGCATCGAAGTCCCATAGAGCGTTTGGTGCTTGGCACACACTGTTTCCTATATTAACCCAAAGAGAAACTCTCCCCATCTTACAAAGCAGTTCATTGAGATGCAGAAACATTCTTTGCCCACGGGAAACCTGTGGCACAGATCCCACTGCCAGAGATTCCATCTCCTCTTCCTCCCCCCCTCCCAAGCCCTTGATGACAGGCCTCTGGGTTCTCCCCTGATTTCAGGTCCCAGATTCTTGCTTTCCTGCCCCAGTGCTTTCTCCTCCATCTCAGAGGACCACCAAGTGATTACAGAATACACGGCTTCACTGAGTCTACTGTCTACTCCGAAATAATACTCATTCTCTTCACCTCTTTGAAAACAATCACTAAGGTGTTTGCTCCTTACTTTAAGCTATTTTGCCTGTCTCTTATACCATAGCAATATGCTGGACTTATATCCAAGATAGGAAAGGAAATCACACAACTCAAGAATGAGAAGACAGGGGTGCCTGGGTGGCTCGGTTGATTAAGCGACTGCCTTCAGCTCAGGTCATGATCCTGGAGTCCTGGGATTGAGCCTCGCATCAGGCTCCCTGCTCGGCGGGAAGCCTGCTTCTCCCTCTCTCACTCCCCCTGCTTGTGTTCCCTCTCTCGCTGTGTTTCTCTCTGTCAAAGAAAGAAAATCTTAAAAAAAAAAAAAAAGAATGAGAAGACAAACCAACCAAGAGAAAGAGGGAAGAGTTTAAATAAACAGTTCGTGTGAGAAGATAGAAGATAGTGTCAGCAAAGGAAACAGTCAACAAAAAAAGGGGCAACCCATGCAATAGGAGAATATATTTGCAAATGACACTATAGACAAAGGGCTGATATCCAAGATCTATAAAGAACTCCTCAAACTTAACACCCAAAAAAAAGACTATTGCATCAAAAAATGGGCAGGAGACATGAACAGTCACTTCTCCATAGAAGACATACAAATGACTAACAGACACATGAGAAAATGTTCGCCATCATTAGCTATCAGGAAAATTCAAATCAAAACCAAATTACAATACCACCTTACACCAGTCAGAATGGCCAAACTTAATAGGACAGGAAACAACAAGTGTCGGAGAGGCTGTGGAGAAAAGGGAGCCCTCTTACACTGTTGGTGGGAATGCAAGTTGGTGCAGCCGCTTTGGAAAACAGTGTGGAGATTACTTAAAAAATTAAAAATAGAGCTAGCTACCCTATGACCCTGCAATTGTCCTACTGGGTATTTACCCTAAAGATACAGATGTAGTGAAAAGAAGGGCCATAGATACCCCAATGTTTATTGAAGTAATGGCCATAATCGCCAAACAGTGGAAAGAGCCAAGATGCCCTTCAACAGATGAATGGATAAAGAAGGCATGGTCCATATACACAATGGAATACTATGCCTCCATCAGAAAGGATGAATGAATACCCAACTTTTGTAGCAACATGGACCAGATTGGAGGAGATTATGCTGAGTGAAATGAGCCAAGCAAAGAAAGTCAAATATCACATGGTTTTACTTACTTGTGGAGCATAAGGGGTAATATGGAGGACAGTAGGAGAAGGAAAGGAAATGTGAACTGGGGTAAATCAGGGAAGGGGATGAAACATGAGAGATTTTGGACTCAGAAACAAACTGAGGGTCTTGGAAGGGAGGGGGCTGGGGGATGGATGAGCCTGGTGGGGGGTATTTGGGCACGTATTGCATGGAGCACTGGGTGTGGGGCATAAACAATGAATCTTGGAACACTGAAAAAATAAAATAATGTAATATAAATAAAGAGTTATCAAAAAAAAGAAAGAAAAGGAAGAAGAAGACAGTGTCAGGATTCTGGGAAGGTCCAGCTCTGTCCACAGCAGAAGTTGCTATCTTGGCTACTTAACATTAGCTCCAGGTCAGTGAGGCAGGATGAGGAAGGGATAGTTAATATAAACCAATAAACCTCTCCTCCACACAACCTTGCATCTCAATATGTTAAAAAAAATTAGACAGGAAATATGTAACCTTATAGCAGTAGCTTGATACATGTATTAGCTGTAAATGACTTTTCCAAAGGTGCAGCATAAGTTTAAAAAAGGAAAGAGAGAGAGAGAGAGAGACAAGAACAGGAAGCAAGCACATAAAATAGTACTCCATTTCATTATGGATCAGGAAAATGCAAATGTAAAAACAAAATGAGATTCTACCTCATATCCATGATCAGCAGCTATGACGAATCCTAAATAGACTGACAAAACTGAGGGTTGGTGATTTATAATAAGCAACCAGAATTCTCATTTACTCCTGTTAGGAATGAAAATTAGTGCCCTCTCATTGGAAATCAGCTTGACAGTTTCCTATAAAGTTAAAAATACACCTAAAATATAATCTAGTACTTTCCTAGACTCTTATCCAATAGAAATAGAAACCCTGTTTGCATACAGATGTCCAGAGAAGTTTAATTCGTAAGCGCTGGGGCTGGGCACCGTGCAATGCGCATCAGCGGCTGAAAGGACAAGCAAGTTGGGCACATCTGTGCAGCAGACTATAACCCAAAAGTGGTTCTTAAAGACCTATTAATATGGGATTATATAGATATTTTTTCTGAATCTTGATGATGATGAAAGGAAGCAATACAGAAAAAAGTAAATGTAATCTGCTTCTATTTAGTGGACCCTCCAGGAAGGTCCGTTCTAGTCTCAGGATCAGTGGGTTTAGAGCGGTAGTGAATCTGGTGTAGGGAGAGGCACCAGAGAGTGCCCAGGGTGATGGGATGGCAAACCCTTTCTTACCTTCCTTATAACTATGTTTACCTATGTGCATACATTTGTCAAAATACATCCAACTGGGCGCCTGGGTGGCTCAGTGGGTTAAAGCCTCTGCCTTCAGCTCAGGTCATGATCTCAGGGTCCTGGGATCGAGGCCCACATCGGGCTCTCTGCTCAGCGGGGAGCCTGCTTCCTCCTCTCTCTCTGCCTGCCTCTCTGCCTACTTGTGATCTCTCTCTGTCAAATAAATGACTAAAATCTTTAAAAAAAAAATACATCCAACTGCAGATTCAAGAGGGGTGCGTTTTACCTGATGCAAGTTCTGCCTCAGTCTTGTTGACCTAAAAATAAAAAGGAAAGATAGGACAGTAAGCGGGGGGACTCACATTTGTCCTGGGGATTTGGGGAGCTGGTTCAGGGGAAGGGGCGGCCTCGCTGAGCAGCTAGTAACCAGCAGCACTGCTCTGCTCTTCACTCCTTTTCTTGGAATTGGTGACATCATCTTAACAAATCTATACCCCATTCCTGTACGTGGGGTCTCCCACACCACCAAGCAACTCGGTGACAGCAGCTGCGAGTCCTACAATCCAACTCAGTTCTGACCCTGTCTCCCTGGAGGCAACGCAGACCCCACAGGTCAGGGGCTCAGTGCCACACACCCCGCCCCACTCCAGTTGCCACACAGGCCTGAGCTGGGTCCCTGACCCAGGGCTGTAGACTGGCAGCTGCTACGACCTCCTTTCCGGGTCTGACCAATTGGTTGAAGATGCTTATTGAACTCAGAGAAACATTTTACTTCCTAGATGATAGCTTTATTACAAAGGGACCTAACTCAGGAATGTCTAGATGTTAGAGGGGCTCAGGGTGGCGGGTGGGGACGTGCTCTGAGCTTCTGTGTTCTCCCCAAATCTCCGCGTGGTCACCAACCTGGAAGATCTCCAAACTCTTCCTTTGGGGTTTCATGGAGGCTTCATTACACACAGGCTTAACTGACAAATCATTGGCCATCAGTCCAGCCCCCAGGACTCCAGCCACCAGCAGGGGGTGGCACCGAAAGGGCCAGCCTTCCAATCACATGATGGTTCTCCAGGCAACCAGCCCCCACCCTCAGGGGCTTTCAAAAAGTCACTTCGTTAACACAATAAAAGACATGTTGGTCTCTCTCTTCATTTGGGAATTTCCAAGGGTGTAGAAGCTCCATACCAGAAAGGGAGAAAAGCCAGATATATATATTTCTTTTTTTTTTTTTTTTTTATATTTCTTTGATAAATCACAGATTATCACAAATTCTGAGCAAGATTTTAGTTGCTCTCCTGGAATGTGATTTGCTGTGACCCAACTCCATCCAACTCTGGAAGCTTGGGCTTCCCTTCCAACCACCGCTCGCCGCTGGAAAGGTTTTCACCCCCTTTTTGTGGGCAAAGCATCCTAGTATTCTGAGATGTTCGGAAGATGAAGTAATCAGACAGAGTGCTGAGAAGGGTCTGCGCCTTATGCACATCGGAGGAAATGGCACTTGAAATAAATCGCTGGAGACATCGTTACTGACATGTTGAAGTTTTAATAAGTTAAAGATAACTTTTTTGGGTTAATTATAAATGCATGAAATTAGCCTTCTTCTCTATACGCATGCTCTCTAACTTGATGATTCCCCTGAAAACTTCATTTGCAAAATATTTTAAAGTTTCATAAGCCGTCTGACAAATACTGTGTCTTGATACAGTCATTTCATTACCAATGTTGGCTGTCATTCTCTCAGTCTCTCGGAGTCCAGTTGACTGGCCTGCTTTCTCCCACACGCTTGTAATGATGTCTACTGCGACAGTAACTGTGAGGAGATAACGAAAGCAGACAGAATATGGCTTCAGTCATGACATTTTAACATGCTGTGGGGAAAAAAATCATGTTGCGTTTTATTTGCTATTTTCAAAAGTTAAGACTGCATTTGAAGAAAAACGAGATAGCGATTTTTGGCAAGTATTATACAAACATCTCTAATCTTTCTACTTAATAGTTATATTCCCATCTGGCAATGGGGCAAACCTATTGAACCGACAAGAAGAGAGGAAGACTGGAGGTCTCTCCCTTAGGTCAGCAGTGAATGGCCAGGGGCAAGATGCCCGTCTTCCACGGATGTGCCTGTTTCGTCTCCAAAGAGTTACCTCCATTCATCATCATAAGAGAGGCGAATACTGAAGTCGTTTTGCACTCCTCTGTACCTGTCACAGCTTGCACATAAGGCAGTCCTATTAGATCTTACAAACGGCATCAGAAAATCTGCAAGTTCTGGGAGACCGATAGTTCCCTTGTCCTACCAGCCGTGTGTACAGACTAAGTATGTCTGGCTAAAAGCATTAAAATTATGTGCTCTTCCTGCAGTTTTCTAAGTGGAACGCATCAAAACAATGACTGTCTTCACAGGTGTTTGAGGCGGAGCACCCATTCGTGCACGATGCCGTCACATACACTCTGTCCTCACTTCGGGTGTACTCCTCCAGGTTCCTGGTTCTGCGTGCTGCTAAGACACGAGCTGCTGAGCTGCCTCTGAGATCCTCACCTCATCTGTGCTGCTCTCGGCTCTGTGACCCGAGAGTCCGGCACTAAGCTCCGTGCCCACTGCCAAGTCACCCCCTGCTCCTGGACTCCGGTCTCCTCCGCGGGCACGGACGGCTCTGCGACTCCCTCACCGGACCGCCCTCTCCGCAGTGTCCCAGTCTGCCGCGTTGCCGTGCCCACCACCCTGCTTTCCCGTCATTTCGCAGCTCCTGCCCCAGGCCAGGGTCGGGGACACTGACATTTGCTCTAACGCTGCACACGCGTGAACACCTCAAAATACCCAATCCTGTTATCGTGTTTACATGACAGTTTCGTGTGGGTTTGTATTCACTTTTATTTGCTTAATGTGTTATAAATTATGAGTTGGTCCTAATATTCGAAACTGTGCTTTTGCAGCTCTCAGCAGCACAGTGAAGGACGTGGCGGGCGGCTTACCTACTCTGCATGTACTTCTTTCAGCTCTGCGTTCCTCTGTTCTTTTACAAGACATACAGTGAGGTTTTCTTTTAACATTACAACTTTGATCCTAAGTGCTTTCTCTAGTGTTAGTTTCCAGAATTGAGAACCTATTTGTATAAAGAGAGAGATTTAAAATGCCTCTCGGCTGTTCGACCTTTCCTGTGTTTATTTTAGAAAGTCTCCTGTCAATTGACTTCATGGTCTCTGCCAGCTCCCTTCTGTTTAGTCTAATTGAGGTGAAAAATACAAATTACCCGGGTTCCAGTGTATGTAGCAATCCATCACGTAACAAGGAAGGGCGCCGTCTCCAGCCGGTGTGAGAGCGGATGGCAAGCCGGGGACAAAGCAGGAGCGGACACCCCACACCCCGCCCAGGTGGGCTCCGTGGGACATTTCTCAGCCCCTCCTGGCTGCCTCAGAGCAGGACAGGGTAAAACACGTGCTTAGCTGGTAGGGGTCACAGTCCTTCCGGACGGGAGTCTCCATCAGTTTGAAGTGTCTCAGTGATTTACAAGTAAAAACCAACCTCCAGAAACCTTTAGACTCCGTTTCCTGGAGCCCGTGACATTAGTCAGCTTGTGGCTCTGGATTTGCCCTATAAAAGCTAGCCTGAGAAACTAGGCGGGGTGGTTCTCTCCGCAGAGACGGCCCTGGCTGGTCAGTGTGATTCTCGACGCTCGGCGTGAAATAAAGCTCTGCTTGACCTTCGCTCTTGTGTCAGCCTCGTTCCTTTGACCACGGACCCTAACATCTCCTCTTGCCACTCCTCCCGCTGTTCTCTTACTCTCCCTCTCTCCCTTTCACTCTCTAAAATAAATAAATAAAATCTTAAAAAATCACCAGTCATGTAGTAAAATAGGAAAATATGATCCATCTTTAGGAGGTCATGATGTGTGTGTGTGACGGGGATGACGCACCGGGGAGCTGGCCTATTGCCACAGAGACGCCCGGTGTGTCCTAGGACAGCCAAAGGGTGGCCCAGGGCACAAATCTGGCTGCACACTGTTTTTGTAAATCAAGTTTCATGAAACATGACCACGTCTGTTCACCTGTGGAGTGTCGATGGCTGATTTCATGCCACGAGGGCACATTGAGTCATTTCAAAAGAAACTCTGTGGCCTGCCAATCTCAGCATGAATCAGCAATCAGAAGTCTGCACAAAGAAGAGCCCAGGCCCAGCCAGCTGTGTGCAGGCGTTCTACCAGATGTTTGCAAGAGAATTAACACCGATCCTTCACAAAACCTTCCGTAAAATAGAAGACAGGAAGTCCTGTTCACCTGCTCCAAGAATACCCATCCGTAGGACACAGGAACCCACACCATTGTTGGCCAAAGGAAAAAGGCCAACAGAGTTCAGACCCACATAGGATTAGGCTGGACCCACCAACTCTGGACCTGAGACGCTCCTCCGAGTTGTCCTAAATTGAGGCAGGGACCAGCCCTCGCACTCCTGTACTGGCCAGTGTGGGGATGAGGACTGTTCCCTGGCTGGAGGGGATCCTCTGGCAGCAGGATGTGTGTGTGTTGGAGGGGATTTGCCCTTGAGGGGCTCAGGTCGGCCTGCCAGCTGCCAACACCCCTGACGCAGGGGGAGCCCGCGCCCTGTCCTTCACTGGAAAGCACACGGCATGCAGGTGTGAAAATATGGGGAAGAAACAGCATGGTAACAGGTACACCACATCTATCCTGTTAATATTAAATTATATAACATACGCTTATATCAGACGGCCTTGAAAGAAAATGCATTAGTGGAGAAATAGTCCCTATATGAGAAATGTTTGTCATCAGAAATTATAATATGTTGAAGGTCGTACAGCTGACATAAAATAACCTCCAGTTATATAAAGAAAAGAATGGAAAACAGGTCAGAATATAGAAGGTAGGAAGAACACAAACAGAATAAGGAATGAGGGATACAAACCAAGAACATATGATCTTTTCAGCTGCACATAGGACTTTTAAAAACTTGATGACGTAATGGACATGAATTAGTAAGAGAATATCATGTGGAATGTCATGCCTCCTACCCCGTAATTAAAGGTCATTGTATGCACTCTTTCTGAAAAGACAAAAGCAATACATTTCCTAAGAATAAATACAAAAAGGTGTGAGAAACTTTCATGGACAAAACTATTACAGCACAATGTCGTTATAGGGAGAGAAAATTTAACTTATGGGAAAGAAAAAGAAATTCAGGAACAGACTCATAGAATCAGGGAAGTGTACGTTAAGACAGAATAAACTCTTCAGACCAATGTGGGGAAGGATGAACTCCAACAAAGAAGGCCAACTCGGGCACCCTCGGGGAAGAAAGGAGGTGAGGCAGAATCCAGCCCTTGCATCATGAGCAGAGAGAAAGGCAGCAGTCACTTGTAGAAGATGCTTTGGAATTGCATTCATGGCCTCGGGAAAGGAAATGGTTTCTTAAATGGGACATAGACACCACCGACGAAAGGTATATCTACTCAACTACAGTAAAAGTAGTGGCTTCTGTTCCCTAAAAGACACCAGAAAGAGAGTAGACTAAACATGGAATGAAACGGGACCATATACTTGCCCCCAAGGAACTGACACCCGCCGGAAGCCATAGTAGAGAAATCATTCTTACCCAAAGCAAAAGGCAAGCCGGCACACCAAAAACGTGCATCACATTTCAATAGAGCTTTAGAGAAGATGACACTGGGTTGTCCAAAAAACATGTGAAGATATTTACAACCTACAATCACAGAAATAAAAATTAAACCACAGTGAAATACCATTTATGGATATCAAAGTGGCAAAAGGTGCAACAGTCACCATACAGAGAGTCAGGAAGAATATGGAGCAGTAGAAACACTCGTGTGTGGTTGTGCAGACAGTAAATGAGCACAATCGCCACAGGCCCCTGTGCGACCTCATTAGGAACCCTGACACGGGCGCGACTTTGACGTGGCGGGCACAGAGAATCGTGCAGCATGAAGCTCTGTTTGTGAAGCCAAACACAGAAATGACCGAGAGGTGCCCCTGACGCCCCGTGCTCGGACCCATCCTGTATGATAACGCAGGAGGAAGGAGTAGACATTAACGAGTCACAGCGAGACAGAACAGCATAGAAGAATCCTAGGGATATGATACTCAGGCAAAAGCAAGTTGCCAAAAACTTCCAAAACACTGCCCCATGTTTGTAAAATTTAAAACCATAATATACCAAATAATGTATTTATAATGAAAACATATGGTAAAAATATTAAGAAAACACAGGTCAGTGTAAGTACAGGTGTGGTCCAGGACACACCTCCGATGGGGGAGGGAGCAGTGAGGTGGTCTATCTCAAGGTCATGTCGGTGTCCTTGTTCACACCCACGTGGGATTGGTGTTTATTGCATAATTTCCATCCCAGGCACATCCCAGAGACACTGGGGTCTGCTCCAGAGTGGCACTCATGATGAAATGAGTCAAATACCCTCTAGAATGTTCTAATATCGTGTGTATGTAAGAGATGGTCACAGCATCTTGAAAAGTGAGCAAGAAAGGCTGAAAGAAAAGGGAACAGAGATGAAGACAGGATAACAAAAAAAGATGAACATAGAAGAACTCTCATCAGAAAGTGAACAGCAGGATTTTGAGTGGAATAAGGAACTAAACTGTCTCCCCGCTTTTTAAAAAGTTTTAGTTTAAAACTTTTCCACAACCATCTCCTATTAAAAGTTTTAAGAAAGAACAGAATGTAACAAAACAACAGCTAAGGCTATGAAAATGGGTCCTGGCAGAAAACCGAGAAAACCATGAAGGCCTCTGGAGAGGTGCCGAGATCTGCAGCCAAGAAGAGCCTGAGCCCCAGAGCCCGGGGTCCCCCGTGCATCGTCAGCTGCTGGTCGTCTCGGTCCACCGCCTTTTCCAAAGGAGGGATGCTGGTGCCCAGTTCAGGGAGGGGCCGCCAGGTCGTGGGCGCGGTAGGGCAGAGCCACCTGCTCCACTTTAAGGAAATGGCCGTCGGGGAAGACGCTGACATTGACTGTGGTTTCTGGCAGGATGCGTCACTCCTGCGTCCAGGTGACCCACAGGCCACATGTCCACTCCAAGGACCCCTTTGCCACTGGGACAGGCTCAGCAGGAGCCCGGCTCAACTCCCCAGCCAGGCCAGGCCCGGCAGCCCGGGGCAGAGAGCGTCTCCCACCTGGACGCCTGGTGGGGGCCCGGTGACCTCACACCTGCACAAGGCCTCTGGACGTCATGTGTCCCTCTGTGTCCCTCGAACATCCACTCACCTCGGGCCAGTCAGCCATCGGGAAACTGGGAGCTCTGTCTGAGACTCACCCTGTGTTCCTGCCACCCGCTCCTGTCTCTCGTCCTTCCTTTCTCCTTCTTGGCTTTTCTAGTTGTGCTGAGTGTGGTGACCCCGAGGAGAGCGGCAGGCAGACTCGGTTCCTGTCTCTTATCTGTCTCTGTGAAGAACGCTGGTGGCTCCAATCCACAGTGACCCCATCTGATAGCTTTCCTCCAAAATGAAACCTTGCAAGCATTTCTAAGGGCATATGGACAATAGTTTGTAAGGGCAAACCTGCAATCCCTCTGTCTGTTTGCTCCTGCCCTGTTGGGACACCTGGGGTGATCGTGGCCTCCAGACTCCCCTCTCTCTCCGCCTAGCACTTGGCTGTGGTTCCTTCAGGGGTCTGGAAGTCTGGCCCTTTCTGCAACGTCCCCACAAACTGTGTGTAAGGCCGCAGAAGACAGGCTTTGCATTGTGGGTCTTGGTTAGAGTCAGTGTTGGAGGCTTCAGAATTCGACAGAGGGACTAAGTCCCTCTCGGGAAGAGGCAGAGGAAATGCAGGCTCTTGAAAATCAGCATTTAGAAGGTCGTTTCGGATAGGTATTTAGGGAGAAGAATAAACACAGCATCTAAAAAAATGCAACTTTCTAAAAACTGTAAATGTGACATTTACGGGAATGGAACAATGAGGTGGGCTCTGTAAGGCCTCATATGACTCTGGATAAAATCAACACACATAAGTTCTAATACACCCCTGGCAAAGTATCTTAAAATTACATATTCAGTCTCAGCACCACCACCACCCCTTTTTTTAAAAGATTTTATTTATTTGACAGAGAGAAACACAGCCAGAGAGGGAACACAAGCAGGGGGAGTGAGAGAGGGAGAAGCAGGCCTCCCGCAGAGCAGGGAGCCCGATGCGGGGCTCGATCCTGGGACCCCACGGGATCATGACCTGAGCTGCAAGCAGACGTTTAACGACTGAGCCACCCAGGCGCCCCTCGAACGCTTGGAATGATCTCCGAGATTATATGTCTGATTAATGTTCTTGTTTGATGTTTTCCATCTAAAGCGGCCAGACGTGGAATCTCTACCAGGTACGTGACCTCTGTGCCTGGTTTCGCTGCTGGTTCTCCATCGTCGTCACTCTCTGCACATTCTCCCCATCCTTTCGATCTGTTTGTGTCTTTGAATCTCAAGAGCTTGGCATCCAGTGATATCCGACCTCATTCCCGCAGCGGCCAAGAGAAACAGCCCACGGCTGCTTGTCAGGCCCCTGCCGCCGTGGGACGACCAGGCCCCCGGCCCCTGGCCCCGGGCTGGGGTCAGCCTGGCACCTGCCATCTGCCGAGCCCCTTGTTTCTGGCATAGCTTTGCTCCGTTCTCTGCGGCAGCATCCACAGCGGGCGGGACCCGTGCCGCGCAGAGACGGGACACACACGGTCTGGGACTCGGGTCGTGCACTCTCTCATTCATTTGCACCTAGACTTTTGTTTGAACAGCTTTTCTGAAGTCCGATTTCCGTAGCATAAATCACCCCTTCTGAATGTGGGATTCGGGGCTTGATTCTACACAGTTGTGCAGACCCTCCACACCCCAGTCAGCCCAGATGACCTGCTGTCTGTGTCTACATTCAACCCGCCTTTCCACCCGAAGTTCCAAGCGACCACGAACCTACTTTTTCTCTCTATAATTTGCCTTTTCTGGATATTTCATACAAATAAGACGTAGCGTGTTGTCTTTTGCATGTAGCTTCATTAGCTCAGTGCAGAACTATTAAGGTTCACTATTTCATAGTGTGGTTTCATTTGTTTTTAGGGCTGCATAGCATTTCAGGATCATCGTATGGGCCCCCGAGACTTGCTTATCCATTTACAAGTCGGCGAACATTTCACGTGTTTCCACGTTTGTGTTATTATGGATAAAGCCCCCGGAGCAAGTCCGCGTGAACATGTCTTTACAGCTTTGGGGTTGGGAGCTGAGGGTGGAACTGTTCTCCAAAGTGACGGGAGCAGCATCGGGCCGAGCCAGCCCCGTGGGAGGGTTGGGGGGGAAGCGGGGTCTCAGATGTTCACGAGCGTTTCCCGAGTAGCTGGTGATAGTGACCATACATGTCTTTACACGGTTCCCTGATCCCCTTGGTAAAATAGCTCTACCTTGGCCTATTTTTCACTGGGTTGTCTGTCTTTTTACTGATTGTGAGAGAGCTCTCGATGTTCTTAATACACCTTTTGTACGAAATAAGATCGGCCATTTTTTTGTCTACTCCAAGTCTTGACCTTTTATTCTCTTAGTGATATGAGGCCCAGGTGTCATTTGTTTTTCTTTCATGAATGTGTGTTAGGTGTTTTCTGAGAAAGAGCTGCATAACCATTTCAAAATTCGCTCCCATTTTAAAGCTATGACTTCAGTGATCCATTTTGGGATGATTTTGAGGTTCAGTCTGATTTTTGCAAGTGGTTATCCAATTGTCCCTGTACCATTTGTTGGAAAGCTCACCATTTCAGCAGTTGAGTTTTCTGAACACCTCAAATTCAACAGGCTATAAACACTACAGTGTGGATTGTGCGTTATTTTCCATGAATCTTTCTGTATATCTCTATCCCAGGACCACATTCTCTCTTGATTTACTGAAGATTTTCAGTAAATTTTTAACAAGGGGACCGGAATTCCTCCAAATTTCTTCTGTTTCAAGATAATTTCGACTATTGGGGATCTTTGCATTTTCACATAAATTTTATGATTATTTCGACAAGAACAGAGAAGCACTCTGTTTGCTGGTAGGCAGAGAATCGAATTTATGTACGGATTTAATGAGAACCTCCATTTTAAACATTGACTTTCCCAATCCACAAACATAGACTCTCCATTAATCTCAGCAATATTTTATAGTTTTTAATGTACTGTGTACTTTTCTTGGTATGCTTATTTCTGGGTATTTATTCCTTTTGATGCTAATTCATGTCAATAATAACATTCTAAATTTAAATTTTAGATTGTTGAGAGTATGTATTATTCTCTTCTCCTCCTTCCCCCATTTTTTTTCTTTGGCCAAATATGTACATGGCAAGACTAGGCATCCTTGCCTCGTTCCTGGTTTTAGAGGAGGAAATATTGAGCTTTTCACTATTAGGGATGATATTTGTATTCTCATCATTTTCAAATATTTTAAAATTTTCGTTGAGATGTCTTTTGAAGAAAACTTCAGAAGCATGTTATTTATTGTACAAATATTTATGTATTCCCTGAATTTCTCCCTGTTATTGCTTTTCAAATTGGACTTCATTGCCTTTGGAGCTCATGGTTTATTTGATTTAGTTAATTTTATGTTTATTGAAAACTTTCTTATGGGTTTCCTGGAGCTGAAGAAAGATAGCGTTCAGAAAAAGGTCAGTTCACCAGGAAAGTGCGATAATCCAAATATTTAATTTACTATGAATGTCTGCACTGAGAGGTGCTTCACAACAAATACAGTTCTCACAGTCCTTGTATGTTAATCTGAGTGTGCTTTATTTTCTCATACAGTTGTTATCATTCTTTACCATTAAGATAATACATGTATGTGTGAATATGTATGTTTTCTCCGAAGGTGAAATTGCTCTATGAATAATTCATTGGCATGATTAACCCCAAGTAGCAAGAGCGCATGTGAGCACCTGATTCCCAGGTCTGGTCTCAGGGGCCCTCTCCGTCAGGGCAGACTCTCTCTAGGAAGGACGGGCCAGAAGGGAGCACTCCCCCGGCACGAGCTGTGTGCTGACCAGTGTCGGAATCCAGAGTTTCCGCGGCGAGTGGATTTAACCAATGACCGTTCTCTATGGCGATAGCCAAGCCAACCGTGCACAAGGCCTTCAGCGAAAGGACCCAGTAGATTCCGGAGCAGAGTATGAAAACGCCAGTGGACATCAGGCCCCCTGCAGGCGTCCTCTGAGATGCGAAAGGCGCGAGGGGGGATCCCATGGGAGAGAAAATACTTCAACAGTTACAAGCCCACAGGTGGGAACACTTGTCCGCTCACGTGGCGTGATACGGTGACGGCATCAAGCGTCTGCATCAAGCCCCTGCCTGCTTGTTACGCGGGACCCTGGGCCTCTGGTCCCCCGCGAGTCGCACCTGGTGCAGAGGCCTACCGGCGTCTGGGCCTCGGGGACACGGAGCTGGTTCCCGGACTTGGCCTTAAGGCTGCCTGGGCAGGCCAGGTGGGAAGGAAGAGACCCCACGCCGAGGGTCCTGGGGGAGCTGCTGGGGCCCCTGCCTGCCCCTTCCTGGCCCTGCAGGGCGCGGCTGGGAACAGTGCCGAGCTGTCCCCGCACTTCAGTCCCTGAACATGTGCGGGGGGGGGGGGTAAGTCACGAAGTTAGGGAGCCGTGTCCTGCGCTTCAGTGCGTGATGAACGGCGCCTTTCACCCCCTCCCCAGGAGTCCTGCAGACCCGCAGACCCTCCGTGCTGTGGGCGATGTTAGAAACTGTGAGGAATTTGGCCCTGGGTCATTCTCTCCTCGGTGTTCTTTTTCTTTTTCCCTTTGAGTAATAAATTATCTCTGTAAATACAATTGGCAGAAATGTTAAAAATTATTAAGCAAAATGGGTAAACGTTCATCTTAGATTGCAGATAGCTGTGAATCTAAACATAAATAATATACTTTCTTTTTTTTTTTTAACATGCAGCATCTTTGTTCCTGGAGCTCTTGGCCCTCCTATCTCTCGGAGCCGCAGTTCCCCACGTAGACGTGCAGCGTGTCTCGGGGGCTGTCTGTGAGCACTGGGGGAATGCAAACATCTGCCCACTTACTGCCCATAAAACTCGACACAGCAAAATACCCTCTGGTTTTCAAAGGAGCTACAGCGGCTCGACCCTGGGAACAAAGGAGCCCATGAAACGCGGTGTCCGTCAGTCGGCAGCCAAGGGGTCCGCAAGCCGGCCAGGGCGCCCTGGAAAGAAGGGTTTCCCGAGGCTGCTGCGGTACAAAGGCCAGCGGGGGCTGTGGGGGCTGCTCATCGGGGTTTCCGAGCTCTCCGGGGGTGGGGGGCAGAGAAGCTGTCGCGGTTAAGCATCCCTTTTCTTCTCCTTTTGCGAAAGCCGAATGCTGCGTGTGAGTAAACCATTAGTGGCTTCTTCAAACCACCGCCAACCTTCCCACGCCCTCCCTGTCACAAGCCGTTTTTAATTTTTTAAACCCAGGATCCCAGATTTCATTCTTTTTGGTGACTTTTTTGAATTAGAGTTATGAATTAGAAGATGCAATCCTAGTTCATGTGAGTTAGTTTGAGGCCGGAGAAGAATCAGAGATGAGTTCGGGGCTCGGAGCCTCTCTGCAGCGCAGCCC
>PITA01016685.1:0-45739 GCA_004023965.1 Spilogale gracilis
CCATCATGGGGTTAACCAGGCTGGGAAGGAAGCAGAGAAGTTTGGGCAGGGGACCCATCATGGGGTTAACCAGGCTGGGAAGGAAGCAGAGAAGTTTGGGCAGGGGACCCATCATGGGGTTAACCAGGCTGGGAAGGAGGCAGAGAAGTTTGGTCAGGGGGTCCATCATGCTGGTGGGCAGGTTGGGAAAGAGGGAGAAAAAATAATCCAAGGGGTCCATCATGGAGTTAACCAGGCTGGGAAAGAGGTGGAGAAGTTTGGCCATGATGTTCATTATGCTGCAGGGCAGGCTGGGGAAGAGGGAGGCAAAATAGTCCAAGGGATCCATCCTGGGGTCAACCAGGCTGGGAAGGAGGCAGAGAAGTTTGGTCAGGGAGTTCACCATGCTGTTGAACAGGCTGGAAAGGAGGCAGACAAAGTGGTCCAAGGGGTCCATGATGGGGTCAACCAGGCCGGGAAGGAGGCAGAGAAATTTGGCCAAGGGGTCAACCACGCTGCTGGCCAGGCTGGAAAGGAGGCGGAGAAACTTGGCCAAGGTGTCCACCATGCTGCTGGCCAGGCCGGGAAGGAGGTGGACAGGTTGCAGCAGAATGCTCATAATGGGGTCAACCAAGCCGGCAAGGAGGCCAACCAGCTGCTGAATGTAGGTGAACAGAGGTGGGGAAATGGGGAGAAGGGGCTGGGGGAGGGAAAGGTTAAGTAAGACCTTGGGACATTTGAGTAGTCCACGTAGGCTTCATTCAGTGAACGAAGCTTGGGGAGCTCTAGGACCACATTCCCTGTTTTCCTCTCCATCTCCTCACAAAGGAGCTGGTACCCAGCTGGTCAGATGGATCAAACCATCTTGTTCGCAAAGCCCTAGATCAGACAGCGAGAGCCTTCACACTTCAGGGAGCTGCCCTCCTAGTTGAGGAGGTGTAACGAGAGGAACATGAAGCCTCTCCTGAGGAACAGGAAATGATTACTGAGTCAAGATCTTGTGCAGTGCAAACAGAGTGAGTGTTGAGAAAACCCAGAGCATCAGAGTAAGCATGAGGAATGGCTTTGGGAGATAAGCCCTATTCTGTTTAATTTTCATAACAAGCCTCTGAGGTAGTCAGGGTGAGGATGCTGACTCCCTGATTCTCAGATAAGGAGACAGAAGCTCAGTGAGGTTTTAAGGGGATTTGCCAAGGTCAGGTGGCAGGTCTGGTGAATCCCAGGTCAGGGTTCTTTCTCTTCCCCTACACTGCCCCTTGGGGGGTCTCCTGGAGGATTTCTGTGGAGGGAACAAATACTGGAGGCCAGGGAGAGGCAAGGGGTGTCATTCACAGTGGACCAGGCACCAAGAAGGGGGCTTGGGAAATAGGAGAAGGTTGACCCCCACTTGCCTCAGTTCCCCACTCTTCCAATCTCCATGAGGAGTCTTTGAGCCACCATCTTGAGGACCAGCCCAGACCTGGAAGCCGATAGCCACACGGGCTGCAGGCAGGGACCCAGGGATGGATGAATGGGGAGGAAGGGACTCCCCAGAAAGTTTGCCCGGTAGAGGAATGGGGTCTGAGTCAGATGGCAGTCTTCACTGGGAAGGGGTCAGGAGGGGGTAGGTTTGTCATGGGATTCAAAGCTGGCCACAGTTGCAGCAGAGGCACTGCTGAGTATCTGGGGGTAAAACGAGGACAGGTATCAACCGAAGTTAGGAGCTAGGCCAGAGGGGTGTAGAGGGGTAGAGCTGAGGTCGGGGCTGAGGTTAAACTATGGTCCTAGGATTTGCGTGGGTCCCCTGGTTTCCTTTTTCAGTTTCCAGTTAGCCCCTTCTCAGTGACTGAGGGCATTTCATTCACTGAAATAAAAGGGAATTGGGGGAAGACTAGTTAGTAGGGCAAACATCCTTCCAGGCTTTTCTTCCCATCTCACAGAATTCCCACAGGAACATGGGCTTTGGATTTTCTTTCTGGATAATGAAAGGGTTGGCAGTTAGCCTCTGCCTCACACCCTGGCCCCAGTTACTCTAGAGGGTGGAAGGTCACCCAGAAGAGGAACTTGGAAGACCCCCAAGGGCTAGGGGGTTGTAATGAGAGTCTGGGCTTCGTCCACAGGGCGCTCATCCAGGCGTTTCCACCGGCCAGCACGGAGGGGGCGCAACCACAACAGTAACATCTGGAGTAAGTCTCCGAGCATAGCAAGGACTGGGTGTGGGGGGAGGGGTGCCCTCCTGGGGCAGGATGGATGCTGGTGACCAACCCTTTTGCCCTTGAATTCCAGGCCTCGGTCAACAAGCCCTTCATCAACTTTGGAGCTCTGTGGAAGGTGAGTGTCCAGGAGGTTCAGACTTTCTGCTCTCTGTCTCTGGAGGTAGGCTCACACTCCCTTCCCACTGCCTGTTCACAGACAGCTTCACTGGGGCAGAAGCTCCGCCTTGCAGAAACCGTCCAACCTGTTTCCTAGCTCTGACCTTCCCTCTCTTCACCTGCTCTTTGTTCCTCACACCCTGCTCTCCTCTCCTGGCTGCTTTCTGTTTCTGCTGAGGCAAATGCCAGCTGTCGAAACAGACCCCCAGGGGCCAGCGAGGGAGGTGCTGCTGAAACCATCCCCTCCCTGTGCTCACCACTTCTTCGTCTTTCCTCAGAGTCCCTTCATCTTCCCTCAGAATCCCTCCCTACCTCAACCCTCCGTGAGGCCCTCTGCTGTCTGGAAGCAGTATGCTGGGGGTGGGAACCTGAGGCTCTGGGCTTCTCCTGGCTGACAGGACCCCCAGCAGAAAGCCTCCTGGGGGACCCTGGTCCCTACTCTGGGCCCAAAGCAAAGTCCTAGGTTTGTGTTTTTCTCTTTGCATGTAGCACATCGCTGCATGAGCCGGGGGCAAAAGGATGCGGGTGTGGAACAGTCGGGTAGACTGTGCCCCGAATCCAAAGGCACAGCCTTGTTTACTCCTGGGCTATGGGGGAGCCAGCAGACCCTCTGAGGCAAAACAGATAAGGCTTCTTGGCTCCCCCACAGGCCCCGGCCACTCCTGAAGACATTCAGCAGAACATAAAGCAATTACTAGGTCTGAGAAGCTCATGTCGATGTCCCCCTCATTTCTCTAGGAGACGTGAAGGCAGAGGTCTTGGTCTCTCAGGGCTATGTTCCCTGCATTCATTCCCTCTCTCCTCTCTTCCAGAGCGTCGCCAACATCATTCCCTAAACTGATGCACTGGCCTCACTCAGCAGACAGTCATGCTAGCTGAAATGACCCGGAGGAGCGGGGGTGGGGGGACAGCTTTCCTCAGTCCTGGGAGGGGGCTGTACTGGGATTTGTGAATAAATATGACACGTTAAACTCTTATCATGGTCCACTGTGCTCCCCGAGGAGGGATGGCTCTGGGGGGGCTACTCTTTCTTTGCTATTTTGCAGAAGGAGTTGGGGACTGATGCACTGGGGGGTTTCAGGCAGGTCAGACATAAGAGGGCGCTCAGGGGGATAAGCCGGGCTTCACTAGCAGGCAAAATCCATGGGTGCTGGGCACTAAGAGGAGCATCTGTGCAGAGGGCCACTTCAGGCCAGCAGTGGGTCAGAAGCACCAGCAAAGAGAATGGCAGGAACCTAGGGGACGCCCAAGAAGGTAGCATCCTCGTTGGAGAGGGTGTGTGTGGCACCAAGGGAATAACAATGGTAACTTGTATTATTGGGCAATGCTGGGCTCCCTGCTGGGTGTTTTCCATGCATGACATCACCGAATCCTCCCAACCCCCTGGTTAGGTAGGAGGTTCTGTTATTGCCCCTTTTTACAGAGGTGCATACGGAGGCTCCCGCAGGTTAAGAAACATGAGCAAGGTCACAGAATCAGGAAGTGGAAGAGAAACAGTTTAAGAGCTACAAAGCATATTCTGAAAATACAGTCTTTTCCTGTTTGGCATCAAGTAGTGGGGAATTGTGCAGAGAAGAGAGGAAAGAGATGCACGTGGGAGGCCCTTGCATGGCGAGAAGCACCAAAGGCTCAGGGGGAAGGCACCCTGGTGAAAGGATGGCGGGCCTCTTTACAATGACAGGAATGGGAACATGGAAGGCCGGTTTTCCGATGTGTGATAACACTAGCTATCACTGTTTCACTGTTCACTAAGCACTGGCTAGCTTTCAGGACTGTGTGAAGAGTTAAAACCATTTAAGCCTCCCACAACCCCAAAGCAGAAGTCCTCTTGTGATCCCCATTGTATGGATGGGGAAACAGAGGCTTAGAGGGGCCAGGGCCCTGTCTGTCCACTGCCAGAACCTGACCTTTCACAGTTGCCTAAAAAGTCTCTAGAAGGCTTGCCAAGCACTGGCCTGGGGGCTGGGAGACGTGCATTCTTAGGCAGCTTCCTTCCCTTCTAGGGGCCACACTTTTCTTTTATATACGAGGGGGAGTGCTGTCTATAGGGGAGGACAACAAACATGGCTTCCAGCACCAAAATTCCATCAATTGTGGGACCAAAAATAAGAGACCAAAAATTGCTGTTGGGGAATTTACAGGCTTCCCGGGGATACAAGGCACATAAATAGAATATGAAAACAAATACAAAGCAATGCATCAGTAAGAACTAGATGCCACCAGGAGGGGCATGGCGGGGGGCTCTGTGTGCGTACAATAAAGGTGACATCCCCAACACTTCATGTTCACTGCCTTTTTCCCGATTTGTAGAATACCATCATTTTTATGACCTATGGTCCTTCCCTTCCCCTATGATACTTTAATTTGAAAAAGATGAAAGAGTTTGAGTGAACACCTGTAGCCACCACGTACAGTCCATCATTAACATTTTACTCTCCTTGCTTTATCACACGTCTGTCACATATCTATCCATCTAGGCACGCATCAATACATTTTTGATGCATTTCAAAGTAAATGGCAATTACCTGTTTATTTTAATAAACAAGAAGCATTCATTCATATCACACATTTACTGAGGGTCTACCCTGTGCTGGAGCTCATTTCATACAAACTGGAGGAGTCCCTTCTGGAAAGGGATTGTTGCTTTCCTGAAGTTAAAGCTTTCACTGATTTTATTTGTACGCACATTTTCTTGCTGGGCTCACTTGGATGGGGTTCCTGAAAGTGCCAAAGAGATATGGGATAATCCTATGTGTTTGTGTCGGGGTGTGTGTGTGTGTCAAACTTGGAAGGCTTCTGGAATATAACTTAGCCAGTGTTCAAGGGTAAAAGAGGCCTGGCTCACTTCTGACTCAGGGTGTGGTGTGCCCCTCCCTCTGCTAGGAATAGTCTCTGTGTCCCTCTTGTGTCCCGCACTGGCACCTCCTTACCCTGCGGGTGTCAGCTACCTTGACCACACCACTTGGAAAATGGCCACCTTTGCTACTCTCTGGCCTGGCACACTGATCTTTTTCTTATTGCTTATGACAGTGTGTAATTATGTATTTACTCACTTAATGCCCAATTCCCCCCTAGACTAACATGTTCAAGAGGAGAGGTCGAGGCCAGGCACAGATGGCCAGCAGCTAACAGAGGGGAGGTTATTGCCTTGCGCAGACTTGGTTTCTCCTTTGGCCATGGACTAAGTGGGAGCAGGAAGCAGGCCCTGAGACAGACAGGTGGAGGCAGGCTAGGGATAAGGAAAGGAGGGGCCAGTTTGTGCAGAAGTGGAAGAACAGGGAGGGGAGTTGGGGCGGGACCCTCACATCCCTCTTTTATTGGGTGCTGACTATGTCTGTGCTGAGCACTTTCAGACATGATTCATTCCATCCTCTCAAGCTCCCTGTGAGGCAGGCACCACGATGGTCCCCCTCCCAGGGTGCCCACCTAGTGAGTGGTGATGGCCAGGCTCCTCCTAGTCATGAGCACTTCCCCACTGCTGGTCTCTGCTGGTGAGGGTCTGGGACTCTCGGGGAGGAGGAGGGAGCTACTTCAAAATAAGTCCTCTTTAAAATTAATTTTCTGCCATCAGGAGGTGTGTTTGTGCCTGTGTATGTATCTCATAATTAAACTGCCTAGAAAATGCTCCAACAATACCAACATGCCCACCACTAGCAAGAACACATAGTGTGTGCACGGGAGTGTGCCAGGTGCTGTTGAGAGTGCCCCCGCCAGGGTTCCCTCCCTTCACCTTTGCATTCCTGCCTCTGACAGGCAAGGAAATCACTGCACAGGTAGGTTAAGGTCAGAGCTAGTAAGGGGAGGAGTCAGGATTTGAAGCTGGGCTCCAAGATAGGTACTGCGCACAGGTAGACCAGCAGATGCCAACTGGAAGCTCAGGCTACTACCACAGAGGGGAGCAGAGACAGCACCCAGACCCAAAGCCTCATCTCCTCTCTCCAGTTGAGTCTAGCCTCTGTCCTCCCCCCACTGAAGCCTCCTCCCAGATCTCTGTACCCACCTCTTGCCCCTGTACCCGAGCCTGTTCCTCAGAGAGACCCTGTTAACACTGAATCAGACCACAGCCCTCCTCCGTCAAAACCCCCAACTCTTTCTACCTCATTCAGGGTCTTCACAAACTGGCTCCCTGTCTGGGCCAGTTTCTCTTTGACTTCAACTCTCCCCATTTCCACCCTACTCCAGTCCCAGCGGTACTCAAATAGAGTAAGTAAGTTCCTGCCCCAGAGCCCCTTTGAACTGCTATCCCTCCACTTGGGATACTCTATCCCCAGACATCCTCATGGCTCACTCACTGCCTTTGGGTGTCAGTTCATAGGTCACATCTCAAAGAGCCTCTCCTGATTATCCAATTTAAAATGCTCACAACCTCATATGTTTTTTGTCCCATATCCTCACATTGAACGTGAGCTCCCTAAGGAGAGAGATTTAGATGATCTTCCGTCCTGTATCCTTTGTGCCTAGAATAGGTGTGACACACAGGAGGTACTCAATAAATACTTATGGAATAAATGAAATGGCGACTTAGAAAAGCTGAAATCAGAGGGTCTTGGACATGAGATCAGGCAGGTCAGATTTGTGGCGCCATTAGGTACAGGAATAGAGGAGGCCTGGGGATGTAGGAGAAAAAGCTGTTTGGAGTCAGACAGACGTGGGTCATATTTGGACACCTCCGTTTTACCACCATCTTTTAAAAATATGCGATTATGTGTGTGTTTACCAGCCCTGGGCTTCAGTTACCTCACCTGTAAAATGGGAAGGTCTACTCCCCCTGCCCCGAAGTTGTTGTAAGGATTAAATGAGATCATGCATGTGGAAGCACTTAGCCTTCTATTTGGTTCCCAGCAGGTATTTCAAAATATGCCTTCAGACCATGTGAGGTGACCTCTCAGGTACAGAGATGTCTGAGGGCAGTTTTCCCCAGAAGGCAAAACATGGGAGTGCATGGGAGAATCCAGGTGGTTCAGGAACATGGCTTTGAATAAGTCTGAATCATACAGTGAGAGCTGTGCCTTTTTCTCAATTTTCACTCAAGCTTTCTGATTATGTTAGACAGGAAGACTCAAGTTCTATGCTTCTGGGCCTTGAATACCTACATCATACTTGCCAATCTCCTTTTTTAAAAAATTTTTAAAAATATTTTATTTATTTATTTGACACAGAGAGAGAGATCACAAGTAGGCAGAGAGGTAGGCAGAGAGAGAGGAGGAAGCAGGCTCCCTGCTGAGCAGAGAGCCCGACACGGGCCTCAATCCTAGGACCCTGAGATCATGACCTGAGCTGAAGGCAGAGGCTTTAACCCACTGAGCCACCCAGGTGCCCCACCAATCTCCTTTCTTAACACAGGAGCCACAACCACTTATTATGTAACACCCCTGTGTACTTCTCATTATGTTTTCTGGTACTTTCCATTTGTGGGCAAGTGATCCTAGCTTTCCACTTACAGTAGCAACATAAAATATACTTAAGAAAGTAAGCTGCCTTAAAGAAAGATGTTAGTAACAGAGATGGTCAGGAGGCAGATACACACTGGTGAAGGTGGTGTCCCATGAGGGAAGTGTGGGGAGGAGTCTCCGAGGCAGGGAGCGCTCTGCTCCCAGCCCCATGGTCCCACCCTTGGACATGGAAGCAGCCAGCTCAGGAGCTGTGGTCTGAAGGTCTCAGATTTACTCCTGGCCCCTGCCCTCCTTAAGGCCCGAGGGCAAAACCACTACCAATTCTGTCCAGAGAAGAATGAAGGTTTTGACAAGCAGGGGGAGGTCTGAGATAGATGAGGATAGAGTGCGAGCAGGGTTTGGGAGTGGGGCAGGCCTGGGATTAGCTTTGGCTCTACCACACACCACCATTCCCCTCTGAGCCCCAGATTCTCTGGGGGGTAATCCTAAGATTATCTCCCAGGGCTGTGTGAGCCTTAAAGTGCTGAGTCCGGCACTGGGCACACGGCCCGTGGATAGACTGGAGCCACAAAGACAGTTACAATGATGATTACCACCACCACCATTATCACTCTCATTATTGGGAGGTGGAATAACAAGGAGGTAGGAGGTTCCCAGGACAGACAGAGATTGTGTTTACACGGTGAGAGGTGCTGGATGTTACAAGTTGGGGTGCGGGTGCTGGGGTGGAGAGAGAGACTGACTGAAAGACATTGAGAAAGGCGGATGGAAACCGGCCCCTCCTAAGTCGGTGATGAGTTCCGGTGATACAGGGCGGGCGACAAGTGGGAGTCCCCGGGGCCCTGGGAGCAGAGAAGCGGCTGGGTGCTGGACAGGGGTGAGATGGGTTAGATGCCTGAGCTCTGTGTCCTGAGCTCGGATGGGGAGAGGGCCATGGTGCTGACCTCCTCTGGGAGGGGATGGGGTGGGCAGTTCCTGCTGATCCCTCCTCCCCTGCTGGACCCGCCAGGCCCTGGGGAGTCTAGGGGGCGGGTGGGGTGAGCGGCAGTCCCAGTCCTCTCAGGAGGCTCTGAGCTCACACACGTGCCCCTGTGGGCCAGGTAAACAGGATGGGTGCCTGGGTCAGCTGCTTCCTCCCACTCATCCCCTGGGGGTGCTGGCCCGCCCAGTTTCCTGCTCCGCACCTAGCTTTCTCAGCCAAGAGCAGCCTGAGTGTGAGACGCCCCGATGACCACTCCTGGGCGAGCTACTTCCTTCCTCGGTACCTGGGGTCCCCACTGACAGCAGTCTCACAGCTCCCAGACTCTCTGTGGGCTAGACGGCATGGAAGAGTGTGAGCACAGTCACCTTTAGGTGGCAGTACGGGAGGGAAGAGAGATGGGAGAGAAAAAGGCCACCAAAACTGAGAGAGCAAGGCCAAGAAAGCACAGCTGCCTCTCATCCCAGTGCCCCTGACCCAGGCTAGCTTACACCTCAGGTGGGTCTTGCCCCATTGGGTTCCCAGCCCCTCCTGGTTGGGTCCCGCCTGTGGTTCCTTTCTCCTGAGCCCACCCACACCTCTAGGAGACATCTCCTCAGATGCCCCCATCCCCACCCTGCGCCCCAAATTCCTGGGGTTGGGAAATCAGAACACTTTTGCACCTACCTCATCCTATTTCTTCCTCCCTCCCTGATGCTCAGGCTCTCTCTCTGTTTCAACACAGACTCCCAGACTCACAATTACAGCTCATTACCCTATCGGTGGCTGGCCCTGAGTCACGAGGGAGGGACTCTGGGATGCCCAGCCCTGTCACCGTCTCCCAGGCCACAGTATAAGGAGTAGCAGTAGGGAGGAGGACTCTGGGAAGGCAGGGGAGTCTGGGAAAGGAGAGGGAAGGCTGTGGACTTAGAGGAACGGAGAGTAAGTCAGGAGGAAGAGCACAGAGGAGGGTACACACAGACACGGAGGGGGAGGAAGGGCAAAGAGAAGAAAACTTGGGTGGGAAGAAGATAGGAGGGAGAGGAGATGAAGTCACAGGGCTCCCTGGCCTGCCTCCTGCTGGCCCTGTGCCTGGGCAGTGGGGAAGCTGGCCCACTGCTGCAGGGAGGGGGGGGTGCTGGAGCAAGTGCTGGGGAGGCTATGGGACATGGGATGGGAGATGCCATTGGACAAGGACTGGGAGATGCCATTAGCCATGGAGTTGAAGAGGCTGTTGGCCAAGGGGCTGGAGAGGCAGCCCGTGCCCTTGGAAACACTGCAGGTGAGGCTGGCAGACAGGCTGAGAACATCATTCGACATGGAGGAGAAGCTGTCCACAGCTCCTGGCAGGGGATGCCTGGTAGCAATGGTGCTTGGGTGAGTAGCTGGCAGCTGGGTGTGGAAATGGGAGGCTGTCGGCAGTTGGGTTGAGAATCTTGAGAATCAGCTGGAAGGATGACTGGGTCTCTTATCTGTGGCTGGCTGGGGTTGTTTCCCTCTATGTGATGATACCTCCTTCCACCATGCTGGGGTCTCCCTCTGCCTGTGTCCTGCTGTGCCTACCCTCCCCTGTCATGGAGGGGGAAGGGCACACACACAGTGTAAGTGTGTTATTTTTGCAGGGAACCAATGGCCAGCCTCCATCAGGAAGCCATGGCATCTTTGGCTCCCAGGGTGGCTCTGGAGGCTACAGCCAGGGCAATCATGGAGGGCCAGGGACGCCCTGGGGCCAGGGATACCCTGGAGGTTCAGATGGCAGCTTTGGAACCCACTCTCAGGGAGGATCCTGGGGCCAAGGAGATAATGGAGGGTCTTCCAGCTCGGGCACCAACGCTCAGGTACGGTAACCACCCGAGCCCTGAGGCCTGCCACCTCCTGCCCTTCAAGCCCATACTCCCCACGCCTCCCTCATCTTTCTGTCAGTACCCACACTCAGCCTCCTCCTCTCTGCAGGGGACTGTGGTCCAACCTGGTTACAGCTCAGTGAGAGGTAGCAACCCACACACAGAGGTAAGGGGAAGAGTCTGGGGAAGAAGAGGGTGTCCAGGTGCATGTGACAGAAAGTAGGAAAGTTGACAAGAAAATAAAGAAGGATTGGGGGTCAAGGTACAAGGCAGATTGGACAGCGAAGAGATGGGCCAGGTGAGGAGGCCAGGAAGAAGGAAGGGAAGTGGGATGGGCATGGGGCAGAAACAGGTGGGGAAACAAGGCCAAGCCACAGGAAGCAGGAGAGCCTGGCCTGTGGTGATGTCTTTGACGGATGTCTGGAAACTCAACTGTCCTGGAAACTTTCCTCCGCAGTGCACCAATCCCCCGCCCTCTGGCTCAGGTGGAAGCTCGAGCAACTCTGGGGTAAGGGGACGGGCAATCGAAGGCATTTTGTGCAGGGAGTAGAGAGCATGTCAACTACCCCCAGACTGCGCTGCGGGGAATATGCTGGAACCAGAGAGGGATGGGAGGGAGGGAAGCAAACACTCCTGATGTTCCCACTCTGGTCCCTTCCTGCTCCTTAGGGAGGCAGTGGTGGTGGCAGTGGCAGTGGCGGCAGTGGTGACAGCGGCAGCAGTGGCCATGGTGGCGGCAACGGCAGCGGTGGCAGCGGCGGCAGTGGCCATGGTGGCGGCAACGGCAGCGGTGGCAGCGGCGGCAGTGGCCATGGTGGCGGCAACGGCAGCGGTGGCAGCGGCGGCAGCAGTTACGGGCCCAGCTGGGTGAGTTCTGCTCTGCTGCTCTGCATCCCGGGGGCTCCTCAGCCTCTGCTGCCCGCCTTCCCGGCTCCCCAGGCAGGATTCCTTACATGGCCATCAGTCCGAGGCCTCAGATAGGTGCCCCACCTGTGTCTGCTCCCTCGGCTCCCTTCTGCTCTGCTCCGTGCAGGTGGGGATGCCCTGTCTCCTGTCTAACCAACTCTCTCGGCTGTGCCCACTTGGCGGATCAGACTAGAGCCAGAGGTGGTAGAAGGGAGAAGAGAGGTGGGACAGGACATGGGCTTGGGAAACTCCCAAGAGAACAGGGGCAAGCCTGTCGCACACAGGGAGACAAGGACATGTAAAGAGCTGGAGTGTAGGTGATGCTGATAAATACAGGGCACAGGAGGCCCCTCCAAAAGGGCGGAGGGGACCGGGGGCTGCGGGAGTGAACGGTGACCTGGCAGCTGGCTTAGGGTGGCTCTCCCAGAGAGGGCCTACAAAGCAAGAGCACAGATGGCTTCCTTGGGTATTTCGGAAAGGTCTCAGGCAAGAAGAGGGAAGTAACGAGAACAAGCCAGATCACATAAGCTGCTTTAATTTACTTCTCCTCATACTACCCACTTTCCCTCCCAATCTAGGACCGTCCCTTAGAAAATTCTAGGAATTTTGATCAAAGCGGCTACTCAGGCTCCCAGGTAAGGACGCTCAGGGTCCCTTCCTCTTCCTAGGTTCCAGGAGAGGGATGGGTGAAGAGAAGCAGGCATGGAGGGCAGAATGAGCTCTGAGGTGCTAGAGTCAAGGCTCTTAAGACATTAGGCTCCAGAGGCTTTTTCACTTCTGGCATTTGGTAGCGGGGAGAGGACAACAGCTCAGAATCCTGTATTTCCAAATACACCTGGCCACACCTGTCCCTTGTGCTCTGAATAATTTCCCTCAGTGGCCAGCTGGCTCAAGTTGGGAAGAGATAGAAATTGGCAGGAGGGGAGTAAAACAAATTACAACATCCTGGAAACTATCTGGTTCCCACTGAATCCTTTTAAGAGCCTGAGTGGACTCTTGCTTCCCCTCATAGGGACAGAATACTGGCTCTTCCTGGGGTAGCAGTGGTGGCGGAAGCAGAGGCGGAAGTGGCAGCGGAAATAAACCTGGGGTGAGTGTCTGTTGAGTGCACATCTGCACAGATCTGCCTCCTTTTCCTGGAGGGGAGGGGAAATAAGGGGTGCTGAGGCCCCTTGGATGATGGGAAAGCTGAGATAGCAATGGCCAGAGCTGAGAATGGGGCTAAGGTGGGATGGTTGCTGACTAGCCTCAGGGTTAGCAGGGATTGACCTGTTGCAATATGGGGGCTGCGATTGGTGTCTAGGCCACAACAGAGGGAAAGCTGTCTCCCTCTCTCTCTCTCACAGTGTGACAGCCCAGGGAATGAAGTCCGCATATCCGGAGGATCTGGGGGTCAGGTAAGAGCCAGACTTGGGACTGTGCCCACTCCTGCTTGGTGTCACTCCTAAGGCTCCATCTCAGCTCTGTCCATGGGGAAGAAACCAAACGGATACTCCTACAAATATTAACCATCTCCAAAATAATAATTAATTGCAAATCCTTATATGATGTGCCTCACTTTATACTGTGGATAGGGCTGTGGAAAATCACTTAGAAACCAGTCCTTTTAGAAACATAATCACTTCAAATGACCTATACCCATCCAGCCAGGGAACAGAATGCCAAGACCTCTTTGACAGCATTTGGAAACTAGGTTTGGAATGCGTACACTTTCCTCCTAGTTATTCTGGAAATCTGGGCTCTCTGTCAGCAACCTGCAGCACTGACAAGAGGAAGTGTTACACTAAGGTCCTCACGAATCACCTAGAGGTCTTGTGAAAATGCGGGTTCTGAGTCAGCAGGACTGAGGTGGGGCTGAGATTTTGGTTTCTACCAGGTTCTGGGCGAGGCCAATGTGCACTGGTGTGAGCACAGCCAATGGGGAGAAGGCTCCCTGCATATTAGGCTCCTCGGATATTAAGGCTACTAACCTCTGTGGATAGACAATGTTAGGAAAACTCCCAGCTTATAACTCTATTTCTAGTTCTTTGTGTACCAAAGTCTTAAATATCTAGTCAAATATACCAGTCTCTTCTTCTATGGTTTCTGCTCTTGAAAAGAAAAAGGCCTCAGTTTTCTTCTAGAAATACTAATACACCTATACTTTCATTTTCTCTATCTAACTCTTTAATCTACATGGCTTTCCTTTGCTGTATACAATCTAATCCCATTCCTCAGTTCAGCTAGACTTGTTCCACACTTTGGATCAGAGCTATGTGCTTTTTTTATGAAGGGAAAACCAGATAAAACCAGAAGAGGGAGGGAACCAGCAAGGTACAGTTAGTGGACCCCTGTAGCCCCCAAATATTCACCTGGTGTTCCCAGACACACACATTGAATTATTTACACCACTGATATAAAATGTCACTTGTAAATACCTTCATACTTTGAGAGAGCTTCTGGGAGTTCTCTCTGGTTAAATTGACTCATGTGTTCTGTGACGCTGCTTTCTTTACACCACGTTAATATCTTCCAGTACAAGTCCTCCTTTGTTGCCTGGCTTTTCCAGTGTTTTCTCACCTATTCTTAAACATTTATTCTTCCAGATTAATTCTAGGGTTATTTTTACCAGTTCCAAAAGAGAATTCCATGAGGATTTTTAGAGGAACTGCATTAAATCAATACATAAAAGTGCAGGGATAGGACCTAAGATCTAAAACAATGATCTCTGTTGCACTGTCTCATCCCTCAGGGCTTTGGAGGACAGGGAGGCTCTGGCGGCTATGGTGACATCAGGGTAAGGAGATGACCGGCATGGAGAGATGGGATGGAGGTCACCTTTGCAGTAGCAATGCTAACAAGAGCAGACAGTCCCACACTGCAGGCTGGTCTTGACCTCAGCTCGGGGAATTCATCTCAGTCCCAGGAAAGTGGGACTCAAGAAGTGTCTCCCTCTAACATAGGACGAGAGGAACCAGATGACTTCTGTGCCACCAGGCTCCCACTGACTCTCCAGCCAGTGTCCCCTTTCTTTTTTCTTTTTTATTTTTAAAAAGATTTTATTTATTTATTTGACAGAGAGAAACACAGCTAGAAAGGGAACACAGGCAAGGGGAGTGAGAGAGGGAGAAGCAGGCTTCTTGTCGAGCAGGAAGCCCAATGTGGGGTTCAATCCCAGGACCCTGGGATCATGACCTGAGCCAAAGGCAGACGCTTAACGACTGAGCCACCGAGGTGCATCCAGTGTCCCCTTTCTTACCAGTGCAACACATCTGTCCAGTTTGAGTCAGTTTGATCCAACAGTCTGGCTGGTTTCTGCCTCAAAACCAGGCAACAGTTCAGATACTTTGGTGGCAAAGGCCCTTCCTGTTAGATTTTGGGCAGTTGCAGAAGTGACTATAAAGAGATGGTTATGTTGCCAATAAGTATCATAAATGAACAATAACCCAATCCACAGGAAGTTGAAACAAGATTTGCCAGGGAGAAGAGCTACTCTGGGAGCCTGGGAAATCTTCTGCTGGGTTTGTGTCGTGATTCAGGAGTCCATTGCCCAAATCCTTCTATCCTGCCCTCTCATCCTGCATGTACCCTGCTTTTCCACCAACTCTTTTCCATTTTCTCTCTCTGCAGGAAATAAGCAAAGAGGGCAGTCGTCTAGTGGGGGGTCCTCAGGACAATTATCAGGTGAGCACGGATGGCTTTAGTAGAAGGGGTGGTAGAGTGTGGGGAAAGAGGGATGGAGAAAAGAAAGAGAAACATCAGTATCCTCTTGCAAGCTGTTCTGACTCTGTGTTGAGTGACCATCAGGAGACTAGACAGGTGTCTGGGATTCCTGTCTCCTTCGTTGAACATTCTCTCCCTTCTTCCAACTGTGATCATCACCGTGCATTATTTGTATTATTATCATTATGAGGGGAAACACAGCCAAAAGTAACAGGAGAATGGTGAAGGGGCTATTTTTGGAAACTGTACTTAAGAAGTGTTGACAAGTAGAAAGCAGTGACCTCTCAGTTAGAAGATGGGGGTTCAGAGGACAGCTGTCCCACCTGTCATCTGTGCATCTTCAGGCAAGGCTGTTGGCCTCTCTGAGCCAGGGCTTCCTCTTGGGTAAAATGGGGATGGCAAAACCTAACTTGCTCCACACCACAGTTACTGCAGAGCTTTCTACATCATAACCAGAGGAAGGTGGTTCAGGATTGGACACTGGAGTCCTACGAGGAGACAGAACCTAAGGCATGCTGCTGGACAGCTCTGAGTTTGTTTCCCTCATCTGTTAAGTGGAGATGTCTCCACACAGGAATGTGGTAGGATAAGGCACTGTGCTAGGAATGTGGTAGGACTACACATTAGCTCCAGCAGTGTTTTTGGGACAGGCTTTGAGGGGAGGCAGAATAAGAATATGATTCAAAGGATTGGGTAGGGGTATTCTAGAAACAAGTGGCAGATCATTCCAAGAAGGTGGGACTTCCTAGATGCTTTGTGAAAAAGGAGAGGAGGTAGCTTTACCCAGAGTACAAAGAGCTTGAACAAAGGCAGAGATGGTGGGCCAGGAGCAGGCTAATAGGGGGCATGCCTGACAGGAGGCACAGACCTTGAATAGTAGTTTTCCCTTTCTACCCAGTGGCAAGGGTCCAGTGGAAGAGGTGAAGCTGTCAGTGGGATTAATACCTTGGTGAGTGGAGGCATCACGCCACCTTTGGCTGGGACCATGGTGTCAAGCAATTCCTGCCTCCCTTCCAGGCCCCTAGAGCTCCTGCCCCTGTCTCTCGCTCACAGAATGGGTTCTTACTTTCATCCCCTTTCTCTTTGGTTCCTTAGAACTCTCAGACATCTCCTGGGCTCTTCAATTTTGACACTTTCTGGAAGGTGAGTTCAGCAAGATCTCTCTGCCCATTCTCTTCTGGAAAATTAAAGCTCTGTCCCTCTGCCCTGTAGGCTAAAATCCTATTTCCAGAGGGACTGACCATAAGTGGTGGTCCTTGACCTCTTGCCCCAAGTCCCAAGCCAACATTACATTACATTACAACTTAATTTGCCATTTCCATCTTTTTTTTCTCTTCTTACTCTCTGCAGAATTTTAAATCCAAGCTGGGTTTCATTAACTGGGATGCCATAAACAAGGTAAGGGCTGGAAGGCTATGCCATTCGATCTTTGTGGGGGAGGGAAACAGAGGAGAAGTTAACTGCTAACCCCCCATGTGGGGAGCTGGGGAAATGATGATGACACTGGAAGGGCATTTTGTCTAGTGCTTAAAAAAAGACAAAAACAAAGAGGAAGGAGGTAGAGCCAAGAAGAGGGGGTAGCTTGGAAACATCTGGGAGTTCAGGATAAGGAAGAAATGGACCTCTTTCATGTCTCAACGTGCAGACTGAACAGATGTGAACCTCAGTTTCTCCTTTGAGACCTGTAAGATTAAGGGGAGAGTAAGGAAGCCTAGTCCTTGGGAAACCAGAGAGGTAGCAGAGGCAGGGGAGAGGAGAGACTGAACAGTCAGGAGGAGCTAGAGGCCCCAGGAGGACTGACACTGAGAAAGAAGGGAAGGGAAGTGACTATGTGCCCAGGGCCTGTTGGGTGCCAGGCTTTCTGGGCCCTGGGTGTGCATAGGTTGAAGAGACACCTGGGGCCCAGAATCCCTCTCTCTTTCCCCCCGCCCACCCCTTCCACGTTCAGGGGATCCCCTGGCTATGCTGATTTGACACTCAAATAGCAGAAGCACCTCTAGAGCAGAGGTAGACCAACAATCCGAACAAACCCCAAAGGAAAAGTTGCAAGTGATGGCCCACTTGGCCCACTGATGTGCTTTGTTTGATCCACTTTTTTTTTTTTTTTACTTTGAAAACACTGTGAATTAGTTGCCAAAGTTTAAAAATGAGAGGTTTTACAAAATGACTCAGAATTCCAGCTTCTATTGAAAAATGAGGCAATGCTGGACCCTTCTTTCCTTGAGCTCCAATGGACAGGAGCTGAATAGCGGTTGCTTCTCTCCACAGCCCCACGCCTCCTGCCCAACACAGTTACCCCAGCAGCTCAGTTTCTGGCCCTTATGGTAGAAAAAGAAAGACAAGGGTCCCTGCCCTCTAAAACTCATGAGGGATACAAGGTGGTGGTAGGCAGGGAGGCCAAGAGAAAGCTCTGCCCTTAGGCAAGGCCAAGTCTGCGCATTGGGGAACGAGATGGGAGAGTGGAAGATGTAGGAGGCAGAAATTCCCAAGTGCAGCGCAGTGCAGGTTTGGATGAACTAAAAGAGCCAAATGGACTGTTTCTATTTTAAAGAGAATGTTGTCTGAGAGGGGCAGGACTCCTTACCATGGACCTCAGGGAGACCAGGCCCCTGAACATGAAGAACTTAGGGTCAGAGGCACAGATGGATACTTCCTGGTGGCCAGGAAGGCAGTGAGCATTCTTGTACATCTTGGGGCGGGGCAGTAAAGGGAGTGCTCACAGGCAGGATCCATTTGGAGCAGCTTCCCCAGGAGCAGATCTAGGAAGAGGGGCAGGACAGAGATGGGCAGAGAGGAGAACAGAAGGCTCATCTCCTTCACAGGGAGGGAGCTGAGCACTGGGGCCAGAGTGAGCAGTGACAACAGGGAGACTATACGTAACAGTTCTTGGCAAGTATGAGGTATTCCTTCCCAAACTGGAATATCTGGATTTGGCTGGATGACAGCCACCGTGGGCAAAAAGATTCCTGCCGATTTCAGGAGCAGAGGCCTGACCCACCCCTGACTTGGCCCATTAGGCCTTGAATTCTTACTCCTTGAGCTCCCTCTTAGAACTTATTTCTTTGCCCAGGACCAGAGGAGCTTTCGCACTCCGTGACCTCCAGACAAGGAGCTACCAGATGGATGGGAGCCCCCCACCCCTTCTTAAAACCCCATTACCCCACCACTAATCTCAACCCTTACACTTGAAATAAACCGTAGCTGCCCCACACTCCTGGTCTCTGCTCCTTTCTTACGTCTCCATTGTTGTTCCAGGGGGGTTTGGAAGGGTCAACCACAGCCCTACAGCTTTAGGAAATGGGCTGGGGGTGGAAGGGCAGGTCCTGATGCCAGTCCTGAGGTGTGGCTGCAGTGAGGTTCCGCTAGACGCTGGGGAAGCAGGGAGAGTGAAGAGCCTGGTGCATGTAGCGCGGAGGGGGGCTGGTTAGCAGCTCCAGAGATCTAGTCTCTCTCCGTCTACTTCCAAAAACAGTTTTCTGGTATCCCTAACGGATATCCAGCTTATGGTCTGAACCATAGTCATGATGAAATTCTGAAGGCTGAGTGATGATGGTAGCAGGAATAGGGGTGTAGGTGAGCAGGGAACTGGGCTCCTTCCTCATCTGCACCCCACCTTTCCTCCACAGGGCCAAGTCCCACGCCCCAGCACACGGGCCCTGCTCTACTTCAGCAGACTCTGGGAGGTAGGAGAACTCTCACTTTTCAGAGAACTGGGGATCTGGTCATCTGTCCCTTTCCCCACCTCCTTCAAGCTCCAGCCCACCTGTCACAAAATTCACCCTCTTTTCATTTTTGAGATGGGCAATATCACCCACATGCCATCAGAAGTGCTAACACCCTCAACCTCTGGTATGCTTATCTTCCTCTAAATCCAAACCACACCCAGGTGCCAAAACCCATTCTTGCACCTTTTCAGCAAGCTGCCACACTCCCCACTCTGAGGCCCACTCACCTCTTCTCCTCCCTCTAGGATTTCAAACACAACACTCCTTTCCTGAACTGGAAAGCCATTATTGAGGTAAGGGTGGCAGAACCTTTTGTTTTGGGGTCAGGAAGCCCAACTCTGGGGACATGGGACGTGGGCCCTTGGCAATGGCTTGCATTCAGTCCCTGTCTCTTACCCTCCCTGCTGAGAGAGGGCACCTCCCTCCCCTCCCACTCACCTCCCTTTCTGCAGTGCTAAGTGGGGGTGGGGTAGGAGAGAGAAGTCAGTGAGTCACTAGAGAAGGAGTAGGGTGGGCGGTCCTCCCTAGAATAAAAGCTGAAGGCTAGGGCTGGGGCCTCCACAGGCACAGGGACATGAAGCCCGCCACTCTCTCTGTTCTGCTGCTGTTCCTGCTGGGTGTGGCCTGGCTCAGGGGGAGCCACAGCTGGGTGGGTACTATGGGGTGATGGGGGGTTGAGGTGGGGAAGAGAGAGGGGCCTGGAGCCGAGGTCAACTCTCAGGACTGAAAAAGGGTGTTAGGGAGGAAAGCTGAAAGGAAACAGGAGGCATGAGGGGAGCAGGTCAGGCCGTGGTCAAGTGTGGGCAGGTGCAGAAGGTCTGAACATCTGGGTTCTGGGAAGGAGGGATCCTGCAGAAGGCCACATCTTTATTCTTCCTGGCCAGTGGCCTTTGAGCACTGAGGCAAAGGTTGCCCACTCACTCATCTGTATGGGCCAGGTACATGAGGCTGGACAGGTAAGGCCATGCAAAGGGGGAGTTAAGGGCCCTCTAGCTGCATGTTGTCATGCTCTCATGAATGACCAGTGTGGCCATTTGTCTGATGGGAATCTGATTTTTAATTGTTCACAACTAATTTAAAAATGCAGGCCAAGCAAAAAATGCCTGGAGGCCTGTAGTCAAGCAGTCTGTGATCTCAGTGTTAGGGCTAAGAGTGGGGTTAAAGTTCAATGGGAGTTAAGTCAGAGTTAGGAGGAACATCCTAACCCTGTGTGTATGTGTGTTGGGGTGTGGGGGGAGGAGTAGGGGTTCCAAGTGGAGAAGTGGTGGTCACAGAAGCTAAACTTCTCTCCTGCTGCTAAGAAATTTTCCTCTTGCCTTAACTGCGGAGTGGGATGACCCATGCACCTGCGCTATGTCTCATGTGGCTCATGGGTTTTCTGGCATTTCTCCCCTTTCTCTCTCTCCTTTGGCCCTGTAAGAATCTAATCACCTCACTTTGTCTCTGTTTGTTGAGGACAGCAACCCATCCTTCCAGGAACCCTGTGGGGATAGTGTGTGGGAACAGAAATTATAGGCTAAGGAGGGAGCAGGGTTTGGTGTCGGCAGAGGGTGGGTTGGGGCTGAGGTGCCCTGTCTGCCCCAAGGGAGCAGCCTGTGCGGGCACAGCTCACTCGCCATTCCTGCTCAGTCCCAGGCCAGCCTGCTGAAGCTCCAGGTGCACGGGTGTGGGTGGTGTTGCCTCGCTCCTCCACACTGAGTGTAGAATTCTGTTCTGTATCTATTGGGGTCATCAGTGTCCTCCAGGCTCACTGCCTTCTCTGGAGGCAGTGCTGATCCTGGACCATGGAGAGGGGTGCGGTGGGGTGCGTGGGTGCTGGTGCTCGCACGGAAGGGCAGAGCCTAGGCAGCAGGCTGCTGAGCCCTGCGAGTCTCGAAGGACCTTGGATGAGGAAACACCCTCACGGAGGATCTCTCCCTTCCAGGGTGCCGATATGTCCTCGCTCCAGAAGAGGTCAGGCGGCGCTGGTCAGGTGAGTCTCTCTGCCCTCAGACTGCCATTGATGGCCCCAGGTTCCTCTCTGTCTGGTGCTCAGGGCTGGCCAATCTGAAATTCTCTCTCCTCCACACCCCCTGCTGTTATTTTCTCAGTCTGGTGCAGGATGGCAAGAGGTGGCTGCTGTAACTTCTAAGGTAAGACATCTACCACCTGACCACCTGATTCAAACCTCACTCATTTCCCTGGCCTCCTGCCTTCACTTCCCAAGTAACACTTGAGGAGATGGGGAGAAGTACAGGGCAGGGAGGTGGGGCTGTGGGCTCTGGATGGCTGAAGGAGATTCTGTAGAAAAAAAAATGCATGACACAAGGAGGGAAGACAGGGGTTTGGAAACAGGTCTGGCCCAGGCCAGGAGCCGGGCTGTTTATTCCACAGCAAAATGCCCTCATCCTTTCTCTCTTACCTTCCGCTTTCTTTCATAGAACACCTATAACCAGCAGGCATACCCTACTCCCTCCGGTGGACAGTACCCAGCTAAGATCCCTTCTAAGGTAAGACTCCCAACTGCCCTGTTTCCCCACTAGGGCCACTGCATGGGGTGGAGGAGGGAGGCTTTCAGGGCCAGACTTTGCTAAGGCCAAGGCCAAATCCCGTTCATTTTGATAGTCACGTCTCTGCCCCCGAGTAGGGAGACTCGGGCTCCAGTTCAGTGTTCTTCACTCCCACCTACATAGAAAAGGTTACAAGGGGGCAGCAGCTTTGTCTCGTGCCCTGGAGAAAACTGGGAACTAACATCCTCTCAAAGAGGGACATACAGCGCTCTAAAAAACTCACATGACACACAGCAGAACAAGCAGCCTTCCCATGTAGTAGTGTCTGCTCCCTTCACCCCTTTAACTCTGACGTTCGTGGGGTGGTGGGAGAAGGGCGAGAGGAGGACACACTAACACTTAGAGGAGGCTTGCCCAGAAACTTGTGGTAGGTGGGAAAATTAATGCTTCATTCCACAAAGGAAATAACAGAAAACAAAACAAAACAAAACAAAAAAAACAAACCTAAGAATTTTGTTTCATTCAGTTGCAAAGAAAGCAATCTTATACATTCAGTAAATGAACATGCTAAATACTAATAAGGCTGGTGAAGAATAAACAGGTGTCATTTCCCGCCATCTCTCAGAACAAGGAATCCCCTGGCCTCAAGGACAGGACTTGTACTGAGAAATCAGGAGTCACCTCCTGACGGGAAGCAGGTGAAGCAGCAGTTAATGCTGCTCGTGGGTATCCACTCACCAATTTCCACCCACCTAGCAGGCAGAGGGACACCCATCTGCCTATCTACCTTTGGTTTACTCTGCTTGGCCAGTGTGTGCTCATCTTCGGTAAATGTACTTAGGAGGATAAATCTGCTTTGAAAGAAAGTCCGTGGGCTGACTGTCCAGTCAGACCCAAGGGCCTCTGAGATAATCTGCGTCTGAGCCTGCCCCTGCCTTCGGGCCCTTCCTGGGCCCTGAGGACATAGCAGAGGTCACTGTAGTCCCATACCACCTCCTCTGATCTCTTTCCAGGGAGGAGCCACACCTTCTTCCTCGGTGAGTAGTGGGACAGGGAAAATTGGGCTCCTGAGAGAAGGGATCTGGGGCCAGAGGGTGTGCAGGGCCCTGGCCATGACCACCCACACATTCTCCCTGTCCTACAGGCTTCCCGGGTGCGCCCTGGCCTGCTGCAGTGGGTGAAATTCTGGTAGGTGAGTGTCAGAGTGAGCGGTCAAGCCCCCACCAAGTAGCTGAGGCACAGCCACCCCAGGGGACAGGGCTGGGATCTTGACATTTGCTTTGCTTTGGGTGGATGCTTTAGGGCATCGAGAAGGAGACCCCAGTGGAGAAAGACTCAGCAAGAAATGAGTGAGGAAATGTGGAAAGCACCCTCTGAGCACTCAGTGAAATCCTGCCAGAGGTGGGGCTGTGCAGGGACAGCTAGAAGGGGAGGTGGAGGAGAGGGATGGGACAGAAGGGTCTGAGGGAACTGCAGGAAGAAGTGAGTCACCAGTGGGGAAGGGGCAATAGATTAACTTGGCAGAACCATAAAATCTGTTTCAGGAAGAAGCAAGAGTAAAGGGATGCACCGGTGAAACAAGGAGGACATCAAAAAACTGTGGGAGCGCAGAGGCTGGATGAAATGATGCCCGGCTTCAACACGCCCAGGAATAGCCACATTCTACCAATTGCTCTTTTCTTTTCTTCTAGAAAATGACTTCCAAGCAGGACCAAGGCCCTGAACATCAGTTGTCAAGGAGCCCATCTGTGCCCCGCCCCCAAATCTCTCCCTGTGTCAGGCTTGGCCTGGGTGCCGACACCTGCTTTTTCCAGGTTGGGGACCTGGTCTGTCTGCCCCTCGTTTCTTCTAACTGCACTATGGGGTCTCCTTGTTCAGCAACCTCATCGGATAAACCTGCCACTTTCTTCACCTATAATATTTTGTGACCTGAAGTCACTGTGACAATTCTTCAGGAGAAGTTTCATACTTTTGAGTTTCTTTGTGGAAATAAAATATGAATCTTGTTTCCTTAAGATTTCTTATGCTGTGTTCCTTAATGTTATGCTAATGGCCCAGATCAGGGAGGATGGAAGTGATCTAGGGGCAGATAATTTGCCTTCCTGCTGAGAGTGGTATACCAAATGCGGTACTGAGAGAGGTAAGACCTGGGTGGTCCTGACAAGCAGTACTTAGCTGATCTCCCTGTGCCTCAGTTTCTTCATTGTAAGGCATTATCTTGGCCCAGCCTGCATCTGAATGTATGTCCCCACAGTTGAGGCACTCAAAGGTGTTTTACTAGCCTGAGAAGGCAACAGCAAAGTCATTCACATCAGGAGGTGGAAGTAAAGAGTCTTTTCAAAAGAGAAGACCAGTCCCAGAGGGTCAGGAAGGTGGCAAGAACAGGGGCCAGGGGCTAGCAGAGCACAGGCCTCAGCCTTGTAAACACATGGGGGTACGGATGAGGCTGTGTACTTAGGAAGTGGCTCATACCCAGCCCAGTGCCTTTATCATATGCAGTGGTTTTGTGTCTCCAGGCTACAGAGAGGGTGGCGGACACTTCTACTCCATTAATGTGCCAAGGAAACAGGCAGGAGGGGTTCTTGGCACAGGCTAAGCCCAGGTTTATCCCAAGCCCAGCAACTCTGCAAACAGGCCTGAAGAGTCTGCACTTAAGAGCCTCTGAGTCAAAGTCCCAACAAAACCATATAATGTGCCCAAATTAGGGAGTCCCACCACTCATCCCTGACATCCCTGCAGGGACCCAGGAAGAAAAAGGAGGACAGGAAGCACCCTGCCAGCCTAGGTGACTCCCTCTGAGACTGCAGGTTCCCTGAGGGCACAGCTCCTGTCTGCCTTGGTCATTATCACTTCATCCCCAGCACTGACCACAGCACCTGACAAAAGGTGGGCCTCAAATAGTTGATGAATAAATGAAGGAAACCTGGTCCAAAATGGACTTGGGGAAACTGTCTTGATTAGACCCATCTGGGTGAGAGAAAGATGAGGACTATTCCTCTGCTCTGCAACCTACTCTCACTTTCGTCCTTGAATTGGGGCTGCCACTTTGTGGACATGCCTCATTTTATCATGCTTTGCTCTGCTGCATTTTATGGATATTATTATATCTTTTACAAACTGAAGGTTTGTGGCAAACTTGCATCAAGCAAGTCTATGGGAACCAGTTTTCCAATAGTATTTGCTCCCTTCATGTCTCTGTGTTACATTTTGGTAACTGTCTCAGTATTTCAAACTTTTTCATCATTATTATATCTGTTATGGTGATCTGTTATCCCTGATCTTGGATGTTCTATTCTAATTATTGTGGGGCACCACAAACTGCATCCATATAGGACAGCAAAATTTATCCACAAACGTTATGTGTGTTGACTATTCTACAGACTTGCCATTCGCACATCTTTCTCCTCTCTTTGAGCCTCTCTATTCCCTGAGACAACAATATTGAAATTAAGCCAACTGGGGTGCCTGCGTAGTGCAGTCAGTTAAGCATCTGACTCTTGGTTTTGGCTTGGGTCCTGATCTCAGGGTCATGGGATCAAGTCCCGTGTCGTCCTCCATGCTCAGCAGGATTCTCTCTCCCTCTTCCTCTGCTCCTTCAACCCCTGGCATAAATAAGTTCTTTGAAAAAAAGAAAAGATATTAGACCAACCAATAACCCTACACTGGCCTCTAAGTGTTCAAGTGAAAGGAAGGCTTGTGTGTCTCTCACTTTAAATCAAAAGCTGGAAAGGACTAAGCCTGGTGAGAAAGGCATGTGGAAAGCCAAGACAGGCTGACAGCTAGGCCTCTTGCTCCAGTTAGCCATTTGTGAATGCAAAAGAAAAGTACTTAAAGGAAATGAAAAGTGCTACTTTAGTAAGCATGTGTGATCAGAAAGCAAACTGCCTTGTTGCTGATAGGGAGAAAATTCCAGTAGTCTGGATAGAAGTTCAAACCAGCTACAGCTTTCCCTTAAACCAAAGCCTGATCCAGAGTTAGGCCCTGGCTCTCTTTAATTCTGTGAAGGCTGAGAGAAGTAGGGAAGGTGGAGAAGAAAAGCTGTTAGCAGGTGGGGGTTCGTGAGGTTTAAGGAGAAAAACCATCTTCATGACATAAAAAAATTGCAAGGTGAAGCAGCAAGTGCTGATGTAGAAGCTGCAGCCAGTGATCCAGAAGACTGAGCTAAGGTCATTCCTGAAGGACTTAAGCAACAGATTTTTAATACAGATGAAACAGCCTTCTATTGGAAGGAGATGCCGTCTAGGACTTGGAAAGATGGCGACAAGTCAATGCCTAGCTTCACAGCTTCAAAGCACTGACTGACTCTCTTGTTAGGGGGCAAATGCAGTTGGTAACTAAGTTGAAGCCACTACTCATTCACCATTTTTAAAATCCTAGGGCTCAAAAGAATTATGCTACATCTACTCTGCCTGCGGTCTATACATGGAATCACAAAGCCTGGATGACAGCACATCTGTTTACAACATGGTCTACTGAATATTTTAAACCCACTGCTGAGACCTACTGTTCAGAAAAAGAAGATTCCTTTCAAAATATTACTGCTCACAGACAAGGCACCTGGTCACCTAAGAGTTCTGATGGAGATGGACAGTGAGATCATGTTTTCCTGCCTGCTTGACACCACATCCATTCTGCAGCCCAAGAATCGGGGAGTCATTGTGATTTTTCAAATCTTATTATCTGAGAAATACATTTTGTAAGGTAATCGCTGCCATTGATAGTGGTTCCTCTGATGAAACTGGGGGAAATAAATTGAAAACTTTTTGGAAGAGATTCACTGTTCTAGATACCACTACGAATATCTGTGATTCATGGGAAGAGGTCAAAACATGAACATGCACAGGAGCTTTGAAGAAGCTGATTCCTATCCTCATGGATGAGTTTGAGGGGTTTAGGACTTTGGTGGAGGAAGTCACGGCAGATGTGGAAGAAACAGCAAGAGAACCTGAACTAGAAGTAGAGCCTGAGCATGGGGCTGAATTGCTGCAATCTCAAGATCAAACAGAAGGGATGAGGAGCTGCTTCTTTTAAATGACCAAATAAAGAGGTTTCTTGAGATGGAATCTACTCCTGGTGAAGATGCTGTGAAGACTGTTGAAATGACAACAAAGGATTTAGACTGTGATATAGACTGATATAGACTGATATAGACTGATATAGACGAAAAGCAGCAACAGAATTTGAGAGGCCTGACTCCAGTTCTGAAGGAAGTTCTACTGTGGGTAAAATGCTATCCAACAGCATCACATGCTACAAAGAAATTGTTAGTGAGAGGAGAGTCAATTGATGCAGAAAAGTTGTTTGTCTTAAGAAACTGCCGCAGTCACCCCGGCCTTCAGCAATCCTGATCAGTCACCAGCCATGGACATCGAGGTGAGACCCTCCACCAGCAAAAAGATTTTTGTTGAAAGTGCACATGATAGTTAGCATTCTTTAGCAATAAAGTGTTTTTTATTTATTTATTTTTAAAGATTTTATTTATTTAATTGACAGGGAGATTGAGAGAGCATGCACAAGCAGGGGGAGGGGAGCAGCAGAGGGAGAGGGAGAAGCAGGCTTCCCATTGAGCAGGGAGCCCAATGTGGGGCTCAATCCCAAGACCCTGGGATTACAACGTGAGCCAAAGGCAGATGCTTAATTGACTGAGCCACCCAGGCGCCCAAAAAAGTGTTTTTTAAAATTAAGATATATACATTGTCTTTTTTTAAGGCACAATGCTCTTGCACATTTACTAGACAACAGTATAGTGTAAACATAATTTTTACGTGCATGGGAAACCAAAAAATTCATTTGACTCAATGGGGGCCTGTATGGCTCAGTTGGTTGAGCATCCAACTCTTGGTTTTGGCTCAGGTCATGATGTCAGGGTCCTGGGATCAAGCCCCATGACGGGCTCCACACTGAGCAGGCAGTCTGCTTGAGGATTCTTTCTCCCTTTCCTTCTGCCCCTCCCCATGCTCGTGCTTTCTCTCTCTCTCTAAAACAAATAAGTAAATCTTTAAAAAATAAATTAAAAAATTCATTGGACTTACTTTATTGTAATATTTGCTTTATTGTGGTGGTCTGGAACCCAACTTGCAGTATCTCCAAGGTGTGCTTGTCCTTGTCTTGGATTTCAGCTGTGTAGGGAGGGCCTTGCAGTACTTCTTGAAGCCACAGGGTGGAGACACTCCATTCTTTGGTGGACTGACAACAGGCTTCCAGGAGTGTGGATGATGAATCAGAAAGAGCTAGAAGGGATGGCAGGAGAAGCTGAGGTGGTCAGCATGGTTCTAGACTCTCACGGTATTCCTGGTCCAAAGGGTTAAAAGCAGCCCTTTAAAGTTCAAAGTGCCACTTGATGCAGGCAAAGGCCCTTTGGTGTAAAGGACTCTCGAATAAAAGGGTAGGATGTCCCTTTCTCCTTCCTGGACCTGTGAAGCAGTCTCTTTCATTTTTCCCTAAAATCCATTCTCCCATGACACCCAGGAAGGATCCATGCTCAGAATCCTCCATAAGTTTTTTAGTAGCCCTAGAATGAAATCCCAACTCCTCGCTGTGGCTTGGGGATGATATGGCTCCAGCCTCCCTCTTCCCTGTCAAACAAGACCTGTTAGGAGAAGCTCTCAGGAACACCACTTCTACCTGTCCCCACAACTCAAGGTCTTCAGAAGACTGGAGCTTTAATTGCTTCCGGTCTACATTCAGATGTTCCCCCATCCAGCCAGCGGAACCAAGGATACCTACTCGATGGCAATCACATTGCACCTGTTTTATATTCTCCCCAGAGCTTGTCATTCTCTGAAGCTATCTTGTTCACTATTGTTTTTTAAATTAGACTATGATCTGTCTTTTCCAATGGAACATAAGTTCCACAGGACAGGTACCTTATGTATCTTGAATTCCCAGCGCGAAGAGCCAACACGGCTGCTCAGTATTTGTGAATGAATGAATGGGAGGAGGGATCAGAATTCAGTGGGATTGATCCAAGAAGTCTTCCTGGGAGAAGTTTAATAAGCAAAGGGTACACAGGGACAAAAAGTGGGTGGCAAAGGAAGAAATCAGACCTGCTGGATAGCATGGCTGCGTTTTTGGGTGTGATAGTAACATTGGCAGAGGCACAGGAAAGAAAGGGACAGGGATGTCCCAAATTCTTCCTCCCAATACCTCACTCCCCAGCTCCTTTTCTCTTCAAAGATTTAAGGCTTTTCACCTAGGTGTTCACCAAGGTCCCAAGGCCCCAGTTGCACATCCCTTCAAATCCCGCATTCCCTCTCTGAAACCAGGAGGCTGGCTCCCAGCCTCTAGGTGTGTCTGTAATGTAGCAATCAGGGATGGGCCTTGCCTCCTACCCACACTCAAGTTCTGGCAGATATGGGGTGGGGTGGGGGCAGGCCTGTGGGAAAACAAGGTTTTACTGGTAGTCTCAGAGAAGGAACTAGAAGATCCGCTGGACTTGGAGATGGGCTGATGCAGAGCCAGGCTTTGTGACTCTGTCTGATACCATTAACCCTATGTGATGCATCCAAAGCATTGCTGAAATCCTGCAATTCCCCTGGCACCCATCGCCCAAATTGTTGGGACTGTGAAAATCCCTCAGCCTTTTCTTCCCCTACTTGCCCAACCATGGGACATTGGCACTCAGGAAACACAAATTCACTGAGGCAGCACAGAGATACTATATTCTAAAGTTAGTTCTTTCAGCATAAATCCTGTTTATCTTCAAGGGCAAGCCAAGGTTGCCCTTAAAGATCCATCAGGAAGGTACCAAGTAGAAACAAAGCTGTTGGGCACAGCCAGTTCTCTTCTCCAGTGTGTGAATGGATTTCTTCGGTTGTGCACAATGTGTTCAGAGACATTATATGAAGTACTTACCTTTAAACACCTGAACTGCAAAGCCAGACTATAGCAGGTAGACAGTCTTTAAACACACACTTGGTGCAGCAAGGTGCTCATACTCTTAAGAGGGACCCGGAGTCTGAGACAATCACAGGTTCATTCTGAGGCATATGCTGGTGAAGGACCATTAATCTCTTAATTTTCTGTGTTCACTCTGCCAAATATGTACAGGTTAATTCGTTGCAATTAATGCATGAATGCTCAGAGCTGCCACCTACGGCTGTGCAGATGGCATGCTGTGAAGGGATGCCTGGGCAATGGGACAAATGCGGGCTAAATGCAGCCTGCCCTCCCAACTCTCAGGTTGTGGGTCTGATTCATGCAAGGTGCTACGTGGCTGGTGAGGTCCTTTGGAGGACCACAGTACAGCATGGACTTAACCGGGTGCAGGCCCTGGAATCCCGGGGTTCTCATGCTGGCTTTGCCATACACGGGTTGTGTGACCTTGGGTGAGTTACTTAATCTCTACATGTTGTGGTTCCCCTGCCTGTAGAATGTGGATAATTATAGTATCTACCTCATAGAATCGCTGTGCTATTTCAATGAGATCATTCATTTAGAGCACTTAGTACAACGCCTGCCACATAATAACATATCAATAAATTGGCCAACGTTATCAGCAGCATTAGCATCTGGTGGAGAGGAAAACACTGGGAAGTCAATTTATTACAAAAGAACTCCAGAGCTAATCAGACAATGATGCTTGGCTCATCTGTTGCTTTGGGTCCCCTAGGCCAAAGTGCTCCCCCATTAGCATGTCTAAGTGGAGGTGATTGTACAATATCAGTTCTCCTTTGTCTATTCTCCTTTCCCTCTGCTCCCAGAGTTGACTCTATGCTGACAGAATGGTGGTTAATGAGCTCCTTCCATCACAATTAATTAATTAGTAAGAATCATTACATATTAAAAACTTGTGTCCTCCAGAAAACCTTTTGAGAGGCGCTCCACCTGCCTCAGGCATTTTGTCACTTGTCCCTGCAACGCTGACTCTGCCTGACAGCCCCTGCCACTTGGCCATTTGTGTTAGTGAGTGTTCCTCGAGCCCTGTCTCCTCAGATAGCTCTGTGAAGTGGGAGTTACTATTATAAAGCCAGAGGAGGCTTCTTGAGCCTATAGAGGGGCCCCGCATGTGGGGTGTGAGGGCAGCATGGGAGCTAAATGGAAGCACCCACTTCTGGGGTTCCTGAAGATCGTTCATGGGTGCTATCTAGCCCCTTCACCCCAGGCCTGCCATCTGTGTGCATTGCATCATGTCAGGGTTAAGAGGCCTGCTCTCAAGCAAGGTCTTGCTTTGACCTGGCAGCGCCTGTCTATGTTCCGGCCCCTCCCTATAACACCAGGAACTGGCTGGGCCACTTGAACTTCACAGTAGAGAAGGTGGCTTGATTAGTCACTTTGAGGTGATACAACTCCCAAGTTGGGGGGTAGGGCAGGGGATTTGATAAACTCCATGAAATGGAGAAGACATTCAAGGTTCAGGACTTAGATCCTATCTCCAACTGGGCATCTCTAAGACCTGTTTTGTGTTGTTTCTCCCTCCACCCCTGTGTGCTTTATTCCTTGCCTTTGTAGTTCAAGACAGTCATCTCTCTGAAGACCCAAGAGTAAGAGATGAGCAGCTGGATAACGGGAGGGGTCCATCCCCAAAGGAGGAAAGTGTACAGCTGGGAAGGATGTTCCAACCCTAACTTATCCAATCTAACAGATGCCGGCTCTGCCTGTACCCTGTCTAAGGCATGGTGTAGGGGCATATAAAGGTGACTAAGACAGAGTTCTCAGCTTCAAGGAACTTAATATTCCAAGAGAGAAATAAGAGCATATGTTACCCCAGGTACAATACCAGAGAGAAACAAATGAATTGCTATGGCAGTTCTAAGAAGGGAAGGGTATGGGGAGTGGTGGGGGTGGTGAGGGATGATGGAAAAAATCAGGGAAGCTTCATCCAAGATGTATGTTGGATTCTGAGAACTAGAGATGACAGAAGCGCATTTTAGGAATAAGCAAGAGTACGGGAAGATGCTTGGAGGATCAAGAAGGGTTTCTTTGGTAAGGAGGCCAGTTTGGCTAGAATGCAGGGTCATATGCAAAGGAGTAAAAGAAGTCAGAAAGGCAGGTTGAGGCCAGAGCATGGAAGGGCTTCAATGCCAGTCTAAGAAGTTTATACAGAATTGGGTAGGGTGGGGAAAAGCCCAATTATAAGAGCAGAATGAAGGATATAAGGGAAAGAGACAAAGGCAAAAGGAGAGGTTGCTTGGGTGCCACTGCCAATCCTTTGGAGGGACAGGTTCAACCTGTCTCCATCCCAGCTCCATTGGCATGAAGAACCCCATTGCCATCTCACCTTCCTAGTGCCTAGGGCAGAATATGAATTGAGAAATCCAAGGTAAATGGGGAACAGTCTACACCTTCCCTTCCCAGAGCCCCGGGGGTGGGCGATGGGATCTGGGGGTGAGTCAGTGGGGTGGGGACCCCATTTCTGCTCACATCTACCTCCCTGGGAATATAAAGAGCAAGTGGTGAGGCCCCGCCTCAGAGCACCCCAAACGTGACACCATGAAGATCCCAGTTCTTCCTGCTGTGGTTCTTCTCTCTCTTCTGGCGCTCCACTCTGCTCAGGGGGCTTCCCTGGGTAGTTCTGAGGTGAGCACATCACCTGGATTCTCTTTCTTTTACCTATTACCTCGCTGAGTCCTCCATTTCTTTACCTTCAATGCATTACTGGATGCGTGGCTACTATTTTTGGAGATTATCAGAGGCTGAACAAAAGTAGGGGCTCTGAGGAAGGGAAGAAAGGAAGAAGGCAACAAAGCATTCCCAAGAAGACATGTAGATGGAGGTGCTTTATTTCTGAAAGGGTTGGTGAGAGTATAGGCTAGACAACTGAATCCTGGGAGGAGATGAGAGGGGCTGAGGTCATCATCTGGGCTCAGTTTCACCTGTGTTTCATCTGTCTCTTAAAAAATGGCTTCTAGGTGACTGGGAGCTCCCTACTGTCTCTGGAGCCTAGGCCATAGCAAGGATCCTTACGAGGCAGTCTCCAGCCAGGAGGAAGCTGGAGGCCCCTCTCTCCCCGACTTCTCCCAAGGTGGGGGGAGAATGTCCATGCTAGATTTAAAAGTCTGAGATGGGGTCACGTACACAATTGCTTGGGGTCTAAGCAACTGAAGTCAGTGAGCAGGAGGGCTGGTGGGGCCCTAGGGAAGGTGGAGTGAACCTGCCCGATCCAAAAAGGGACAGTCTGTATACCATCTGATTGCTGTTAAGCAGGAAAATGTACCCAGTGTGGCCAGAGTTTTTAAATTTTTGGGAGAAACCAGAAATCTGATTTATGTATTCTTACTAATTAAAAGTGTTTTATTCAAACTAAAAAACAAGCCAAACTACTATGAGAACTAAACTTTTGGGTCTAGCCTATAGGATACCCATTTATGACCTTTGTTGTGGGAAGGAAGAAATAAGGAACAATGAAGCTGGGCAACTAAAGCAGCGAGAATGATAAGATGGGGTGCACTGAAGTCCAGGGAATTGACTATATGGCAGAGGGAAATGGTGACTCCAATTTTGGTGGCAATAAAGTCTCAAAGCAAGCCAACCTCAATCAATCAAAGGTGGGCAGGGCACCTCAGCACCTCAGCAGCTTGGCTCCTACCTGCATGCCAATCACCCCCACCCAGCTCTATGGGCTAAGCACAGCAACACTAGCCTGATTTTCTTGGGAGGAGTCCTCTCTTCTCCATCCCTTGCACCTGCTGCCTACCATGGATGTAGGCCTGGGCTTTTAGCTTCTCTGTCTCACACATGCCACTCTCCAATCCCTCCTCTTCACTTTGCTGTCAATCATCCATCTTACTGGAACACGGAACAGAGCAGGCTATCTGAGGCCCTACAGTGGAGAATGGGCTACAGTCTTGGGGACTGGCCTGTGGAGGAAGGCAGGGCTGGCAGAGAGGGTCTAGTGACAAGGACTTGCCATTATGTGATCCTTTGTTTTTCTCCCCTTTGCTTTCCAGGAAGAAACCACCATTGGTAATTATGCGGCAGGTCCTGAGGTAAACATCCACTTTTCCACACTCCAACCTCAGTCTGTGCCCTCTTCTGTGCTCCTTCACCATTTTCTTAAAACCCCATCTTTCTGCCTAGGCCTTTAATGCTAACTTCCTGAACATCGACAAGTTGCGCTCTGTAAGTACCATTCTCCAGGGCTGCCCTCCCCCAACATCCACACCATGAAGGAGACCAATGCCTTAGTAGACAGCCTGCAAAGCCTCCATGGACCTCTCACCTTTTCCGGGGGGCTGGGGGGTGAGCTCTGTCCTCCCTGGCACTGATCCTCCTCTTGTCTCCCTGTATCCACAGGCTTTTAAGCCCGATGAATTCCTGAACTGGCATGCCCTCTTTGAGGTAAGTGCATGAGCAACCCTTCTCCTTGACTGCGATCTCTCTAGCATAGGGTCAACACCTTCTAGTTCTAGCCCTTTTGGTTTTTTCTTGAGTTCTAGGAGGTAGTATCCATCCTGCCTAAGAGAAGAAATTTCCTTCAGGATGCTGACATGGCCATACCTATTTTCCTAATGTGGCAGTGTGGGAGCAGAGCCACAAAGAGAATTCCAGAAAAGGCAGAACGTAACCAGACAGGAGTTTGAGTCCCTTTATCATCTATGAAGAAACTGAGGTCCTAAGCTGGATGTCTTAGTCATACTTAGTAGGCGAAGTTGGTGATAGCGTGTGCATCGGAGCCTATGTCACAGGACTCTGCACGTACTTGCTACGTGTTCTCACACAACTGCCTCTGAGCCTCAGCTTCCTCATCTCTGATGAGGGCTTGACAGGATCTACTTCAAAAGGGAGCTATTGAAGACCAAATAAAAGCATGCCTATGGAGCAGTTAGTATAAGGCAGACAGAGAACAAGAGCTCAGGAAATATTAGTTTTTCCTGTAATTGTAAATGATAACATCATTGCCACTACAGAGAGCTAATTCCCTGATCCGTGCTCACCTGACCTGTATCACATCACTCTCGTTCTTTTTTCCTCTTTTAGTCTATCAAAAGGAAGCTTCCTTTCCTCAACTGGGATGCCTTTCCTAAGGTAAGAGGTGATGGACAGTAGGACAGAAGTTGAAGGGGAGGGAAGAAGCCGATGATGTGGGAGGAAGGGTGAGGACGGGTAACAGAGGATAAACTGTCCTCTCACTAGAGCTAAGGGAAGTCTCAGCTACTGTATTTAGAGAATGAAAACTCAGATCAAGGCAGGGATTCCTTTCTATCTCTGCCCCATGCTGTTCTGGGCTTCCTCACGGGGTACTCCAGCTCCCCGCATCCAAGGGTCCCCAATCTGACCATACCCTCTCTCCCTCCAGCTGAAGGGTTTGAGGAGTGCAACTCCTGATGCCCAGTGACTGTTCCCTTCAAGACCAAGCACTGCTGACACCCACTGGAAGAGGGGCTAGTTTGGGCTCTGGTCACCATTCTATAAGTACTCTCTCTGGGCTCAGTAACACCAATAAAATGTTTTCCAACCTATCAGCTCCTGTATCTGTGTCTGTCTTTACCACAGCAGGCTCTAGAAGGGAATTAGGATGAAGCAGGCTCCAAGGCTGGTAGGCAGAAACTTTGAATTGTGAGAGGGTGGCAGTGACGTAGGAGGAAGTGGGGAGGGCTTATCAAGATGGCAAAAGAGCCCATGTCTTACTTTCTCAGTACTGGCTGATGTACTTGAGGAGCATAATGCTGTAAGTTGTTTGCCGAGAACTGCAAGGAATCAGCTGCTCTCTGAACCACTGGTACCTTTCCTGCCTGCCTTCTGAGAACCTGATTCCCTTGGTGGGGGCAATTTGGTATAAGAGAGCTATCTGGAATCCAAGGCTCACAAGCCAACTGAAATCATAAGATATCATCTAAAATTCTTTTTTAAGAATTAGGTAGGTTATAAATAAAGACAACTAGTGATGTGATCCTGGGCCTTTCTACACTTCCACTTCTTTATCTGTGCAATGAGCGTGGAAATAAACAAGAATGACAATAACTACCCTGTGGCGTTGTTATGAAACTCAAAAGAGATAAAGTATGTAAAGCCCCTTGCAAAGGTGCTTGGCAATGACATATTCCCTCCATTCTCCCATAGAGCTGCTCCACTGACCCAGATTCATTAATGACTCCCTCACCAATCCATCCATCCATCCATCCATCCATTCATCCATCCATCCATCCATCCACTGCAAAAGTCTTGAAACATGGAATGGATTCCATCTCGGTTCTGCACATGTTTTCCGTATGGAATCTCTGTATCTATTCTGAGTACTTAAAATGTTGACTTAGTTCAGATTATTTCTGGTTTCTCTTGAAAATTGGGAAAATTGGAGAGCAATGGACTTGATATTGGCTTAAATCCAAGTAACAGCTGCCCTCTTTACAGGATGTGGTCTCCAGATCAGTAAAATTTCCCTTGGCAAGTTTCACTTATTTACACTGCCTTTTGGCCTCTATCAGTGGCTGAGTTTGCAAACTGGGCTGTAGCTTACTTGAGGAAGTGAACTACAGAGGGAAATTAAACTTGTGTATGGAAGCAAAAACTTCCTTCTACCCATTGAAATTCTGTAGCTGGCCTAAGAATTAAACTGACATAATAAGACAGATTAACAGGAGAAAAGAATACAAAGTTATTCAACATATTTTTACACTATATAGGAAACTTCAGAGGGAAAAGGAAGACTGAAAGGAGCCATCAAGCCCCAAAGCTTATATGCCTTTTTATACAACGAATGACAGGTTGTGCGGATGTGACAAGACAAAGGGTCTTGCACTGGGGGCAAGAAGCTGTGGGAGTGATTAGGACATGCTTGGAGGAAACTAATGGGAGATAAGGGTTATTTCAGTTGTGTTTGTTTTTACAGACTGGAGTTGACTCCCAGGCTCGCTGATACGAACATTCTTCTCTTCCTGGTACAGGGAGGGCACCTTTTTCAAGGAAAATTTTATGACTTGCTTTTAGGTAGAAACAGCAAGGTCAGAGAGCCCTTCCTGAATCTGCTATTTCTCAATTGCCTCATATGCTTAAAATAATGAATATGCAAAAAGCAGTGTATTTTGGGGTGGCATGTTCTGAATCTTTACTTGGCTCCTGCTTCCAAAGAACTTCCAAACGAGACAAACAAGACATGTACATGTTGCTTACACCCCTTCCTTCTGGTTAACTAAAAATCATAGACATACACACAAACAAGAAGTAACTTATACTTGGGATCCATTCATCCATCCATCCATCCATCCAACCATCCATCCAAAAAAATGGAGGGTGCTCACATACATAATTAACTAAAATATTTAGTAAAGATTGAATACTCATAATTTCAGTGATAGGAACTAAAGTAGAGGAAGAAGGTAGGGAGATCTTTAAGATGTTTGTATTGAGTGGCTAGGTTTTAGGGGAGGCCAACAGTTGGCACATACAAGTCAGGAGCATCTTTGAGATAAAGCAGTGGTTCTCAAAGTGTAGACCTGAGATCAGCAGCATCAGCATTACATAGGAATTTATAAAAAGCACAAATCCTTGGGCCCCACCTATTATCTATTAAATCAGAAACTGGAGGTGTGGCACAGGAATCTGTATTTTAACCAGCTCTCTAGATGATTCTGATGCACTAAAGCTTCAGAATCACTGAGAAAAGGAAAGCCAGAGAATGATTAATGTAAAATTCAGGACCATGGTTACCTCTTGGAGGACAGACCATCAAGAGGAAGGGCACTTGGAGGGGTGGTGACTGAAGGCTTCTACTGTTTATGTTTTAATTTTTCCTTAAATATATTATATATTAAAAGATATTTTTTTCCTTCTACCCTTCTAGGCTTTGGCTAGGTCTATATAACAAAAGACAGCTTATTTAATATAAATTTTACATGATATGACATTTTACATGACTCTTATAAAGAACCTTTATAAGGAAATGAAGACCTGAAGAAGTAGTTAAAACTGTGTTATTGTGCTGGGTTTGGCGAAGAGTGGAAAGTCATGGGAAAATGTGATAGGACAAAGGGGTTATAAAGTTATTGTGGTAAACCGGGGGAAACTCAGCATTCAAATTCCTCTTGGGGGGCGGGGTCCTCCCTCCTGGAGATAAAGACGATCCTTTCCTCACTGTACAGGGATGGCACTTCTTACACGAAGGTCTTAGGACCAGCTTTAGGGGAAAGCCAAAGAGTCCTTCCTGTACCTGTTTTCTCAAATTCCTTCAGCTTGAAATATTCAGCATGCTAAGGCACCATATTATGGGGTAGAATGTCCTGAACTCTGTCAATATATGTTCTATACACACTTATGTATGTAACATCTCACAGTAAGATGTTACTAAAACAAGAAAATATATTTGAGTAACTTGTGAGTGCTAAGGAATCACAGAGAAAAGCAATAATTTTGGAATCTTATGAAAAAAAAGAAGTGTAGACATGTTTATGTAAATGAGTGATGGATATACTCTAGATCAAATAAAACTGACAGAAATATATCAATGCGGGCCAGGTAATTCAGAGGATTCAAAGAATGAAAGATGAAACTCCGTATTCCCTGCGAAATATGTAGGATGAGGAAGAAGCCAGGATGGAGTCACGCTTCACTGGATACTTCACACACGCCACAAATGCATCTTGGGTGGATATTATGCCACCCATTATACGGGATATAGAGACATATGTCGAGATACGGAACGATCTCTAAGATATAGTAAAATGAAAAATAAAGCAGCAGAACAGTGTGAACAATATGTTGAAAAAAAAGAGAGATGGTACAAATAGATGTTCTTACACAAATAAAATAGCTCTAGAATAAAATTCGAGAAGTAATAGCTTTCACCTCTGGGGACTGATGTACTTTCATTGTAAGTCCTTTTGGGTTTTATGAAAAAAATTTTTTTTACTCTGTACACTCTTACATATTTAAAATAATTTGTTAAAAGACTAAAACTCTCGGGGCGCCTGGGTGGCTCAGTTGGTTAAGCGACTGCCTTCAGCTCAGGTCATGATCCTGGAGACCCGGGATCGAGCCCCACATCGAGCTCCCTGCTTGGCAGGCAGCCTGCTTCTCCCTCTCTCACTCCCCCTGCTTGTGTTTCCTCTCTGGCTGTGTTTCTCTCTGTCAAATAAATAAAATCTTAAAAAAAAAAACAACTAAAACTCTCTAATAAGACAAATAAACATAAAACAAATCTTTACATTTTAAGGAAACAAGCCCCAGCCCATGAACTGGCCCAGACTGGGCACTTCCTTTTTTTTTTTAACTAAAGATTTTATTTATTTATTTGAGATAGAGAGTGAGAGAGAGAGAGCATGAGTGGGGGGAGAGAGGGGGAGGGAGAAGCAGCTCCCCCCACCTCCCTGAGCAGGAAGCCCAACGCAGGACTTGACCCTAGGACCCTGAGATCATGCCTGGAGCTGAAGGCAGATGCTTAATCGACTGGGCCACCCAGACACCCCAGATTGGGTACTTCTTACTGAATGAATGAAATAAATTTCTCATATATTTACCATACCTCTTTGCTACTTTTTAAAAAGATTTTATTTATTTATTTGACACAGAGAGAGAGCGCACACAAGCAGCAGGAGAGAGAGAAGCAGGCTCCTGGTTGAGCAGGGAGACTGACACAGGGCTCGATCCCAGGAACTTGGGATCATGATCCAAGCTGAAGGCAGATGCTTAACCAACTGAGCCACCCAAGCACCCCTCTCTTCGCTACTTAAAGTGTGGTCATTATCGGTGGGGTGTACACCACAATAAGATACCATCTCACACCAGTCAGAATGTCTAAATTTAATAACGGGAAACAACAGCTGGTGGCAAGGATGTGGAGAAAAGGGAACTCTCTTAAACTGTTGGTGGGAATGCAAACTGATGCAGACATTGTGGAAACAGGATGGTGGTTCCTCAAAAAGTTAAAAATAGAGCTATCCTACGAGCAAGCAGTTGCACTACTAGGTATCTTCCCGAGATATAAATGTAGTGATCCAAAGGGGCACTTGCACCCCAGTGTTTATGGCAGCAATGTCCACAATAGCCAAACTACGGAAAGAACTCAGATGTCCATTGACAAATGAACAGGTAAAGAAGATGTTGAGTGTGTACTTGTGTGTGTACATCTATAGATGCAAATAAATAGATGGAGATAGAGCTAGAGATGGTAGAATATTACCCAGCCATTAAAAAGAATGTGATCTTGCCATTTGCAATGATGTGGATGGAACTAGAAGGCATTATGCTAAGTGAAATAAGTCAAAGAAAGACAAATATCATACGATTCCACTCATATGTGGAATTTAAGAAATAAAACAGACGAACATAGGGGAAGGGAAGGAAATATAAAATAAGATGAATTCAGAGATGGAGACAAACCATAAGAGATACTGAACTCTAGGAAACAAACTGAGGGTCACTGGAGGGGAGGTGGCAGGGGGATGAGATAACTGGGCGATGGGTGTTAAGGAGGGCACTTGATGTAATGACCACTTGGTGTTATATGCAACTGATGATCACTAAACTCTACCTCTGAAACTAATATTACACTATACGTTAATCAATTGATTTTTTTTTTAAGTGAAGTCCTTAGGCCAGCACCATTAACATTACCTGGCTGGGGAGAAATTCAGACTCTCAGCTCACACCAGAGCTAAGGAATCAGAATATGCATTTTAATAAGACATGCCCCCTCCCATGGTTCAGATGCACAGTGAAGTTTGAGAAGGACTGCCTGAGGCATTATGTTAAGTGCTGTGTAGAAATGCCTTCTAAGAGCTTGTGATCCAGCTGAAGATAAAGGAAGTACACAGAAAGTGCTGGATGCCACTAGAAAAGATGTGTTTAAATTCAGCAGAAGAGAGAAATCCCTTTAGAGTCAGGGCAAGAACACTAGGGGAAGTAACTTTTGAGCCAGGCACTCATGATAGGACTAAAAAACAACAATTTGAGAGGCGCCTGGGTGGCTCAGTTGGTTAAGCGATCAGCTCAGGTCATGATCCCGGAGACCCAGGATCGAGTCCCACATCGGGCTCATCGGGCTCCCTGCTCGGCAGGAAGCCTGCTTCTCTCTCTCTCACTCCCCCTGCTTGTGTTCCCTCTCTGGCTGTGTTTCTCTCTGTCAAATAAATCAAATCTTTAAAACAACGACAACAACAACAATTTGATTGATCTGTGGAATTTAAGAAACAAAACAAATGATCATAGGGGAAAAAAGAGAGAGGCAAACCAAGAAACTTAGCTATAGAGAATACACTGATGGTTGTGTGGGTGGGATTCGTGATGGGGATTAAGGAGTGCACTTGTGACCAACGATCACTGGGTGTTCCATGGAAGTGTTGAATCATACATACAATTATATATCTGCAACTAATACTACATTGTATGTTAACAAGCTGGAATTTAAACAAAAACTTAAAAAATAAATCAACAACAACAACCTCTTTGGTTACCTTCAGAGGCTGCCAGGAACCAATTAATGATTTTGAGAACTGATAAATAAAGGGAATGGTTCAAGCATTTATTCTCTTTCTTGTATAAATGTGCCTCAGGGGAAGCCAACAAGTTTTCTTTATGCAAGGATTTGCAACTAATAAATACAGATGGAATAAAAAAATTATAATATTAGCATTTTTTGCAGACTTAATAAAATAATGGCCTGAGGCTGGTGTCAATCAATGATTGCTAAAATAGCCCGGTAAAAGGCTGATGGGGAACTTTAGAATGGTGGGTTGGGTTGAGACCCTGTGAACCCATGGATCCACCGACACTAAAAGATTTATAAGGAGACCTGTCTCTGCAGATCTGATACAAGAGAAGGGACAGATAACCACTGTGAAGTATTCTGGCCACAAGTCAACCCCAAAACGGATTAAACCTCTGGAATCTAGATCTAACCTGTAGTTTGCAGGGGGGAAAGGGGTACAGAGGAACCTGGTAAAGGGTTGCAGGGAGAAAGTAGCAACCATTGCCCTCTCCCCATGGCCCGCATTTCCCACCGAAAATTCTAGAGGCCTACTAACTCTGTTTCCTTAACAAAAACATTGTAGGCAAAAAAGAGAAAGGGGGGAAGGAACTTAAAGATAAAAAAAAATTTAAGGAGAAATCATGTAAATGCAACGTGTAGGTTTTATACCCTGATTTAAACAAATCAACTCCAAAAAAAGATTTATGAGATGATAAACTGAACACTGACAGATTGATACTGAGAAATCATTCCCGTTTCTCTGATGTGAAATACAATTATTGTTTGTTTGTTTGTTTTTTTTTTTTAAGATTTTATTTATTTGACAGAGAGAGGCAGTGGGAGAGGAAACACAAGCAGGGGGAAGTGGGAGAGGGAGAAGCAGACTGCCCCCTAAGCAGGGAGCCCCCACACGGGACTTGATCCCAGGACCCAGGGACCACGACCCGAGCTGAAAGCAGACACCCAATGACTAAGCCACCCACTTACATTTTTAAAAAAGAACCTTTACCTTAGAGAAACACAATGATGCATTTACAGATAAAATGATAAACTGGGACTTAACCTGGGTGGGATGAGTAGGCTGGGGTATATATAGGAAATGAGGTTGGCAACTATTAAAGCTAAGTGATGGCCACATGGGGGTTCATTATACTAGCTTTTCTAATTTGTATATTTTGAAAATTTCCCTAATAAAAGTTTAAAAAAATATTTTTTAAAAAGCATTTGGAGAAAGGGAGAGGACAAAAGACAAAAGATGGTTCCCTCCTTGTGTGCAAAGTCATACACACAGAACTGGTAGTGCAGGATCCCGGCCTGGGACATTGTGATTCAGCTTGGCTGCAGGTGTTGAAGGCTAGAAATGCAGGTTGGGTCAGATGATGGAGGGTATGAATGCAAGGCTGAGAGATTTCCACTTCATCTGTAGTGAAGATGGTCATAGCCACAGCCACAACTGCAACAGCCACCCTTATTTGGCTGTTATCAGGAGCCAGGCTGTACGCCAAGTGGATTGCATATATTATTCATCTGATCCACATAACAACGCTGGTGGGTTGGCATCATTTCCCCATTTTACAAATGAAGAAACTGAATCTCAGAGAGATCAAGTAATTTGTTTAGGCTCATACAGTCAGGATTAAACCTGCCCACGCCTAGAATATTACCCCCAGTTTAACTGCACTGGTTCTAACTTCATTTGCTTTATCTACTGGGCTTCCATGTAAGATTTTGTAGGACAAAATGCTTTCATTCCTTAAAAAAAGACTTGGAAATCACTGCTGGGAATGATTGGCAGCTGGTGAAAGCATTAAGGCGATAGTGCCTACATCGCAAGGTTTGTTTTTTGTTTTGTTTTATTTTGTTTTGTTTGTTTTTAAATCAGTCAGACCTGGTTCAATTCCGTTCCTACCTCTTTATTAGCTATGTGACCTCCGTGTGGCTACACTGTCAAGGTTTCAGTTTCTTCACTTGTAAGGTAGGAATAATACCCCTACTTCACTGGAGTTAAGAAACACTCAATAAAGATTAGCCCAACTTTATTCACATTAACAAATGGCAGCTATTCTTATCATGCTATACATCGCCAGTCAAATCAAGACCCAGACAGATTCGTACTTGCAGAACTGATATTCATGTCTGCATTCATTTCCTTTCTTCTAATAGATGAAGAAACCAAAGCTCAGAAAAGTGAAGTGCTTTTCCTAAGCACAGCCTGGGAGGATATAGCAGAGCTAAGTTTTATATTCAGGTTATTAGACGCCAAAGCTGCAGACCTTTAACCATTTTAACTCCTTGTCTCCATAAGACATAAAAAGCTCCCAGGTATTGAGGGCCCACTAAGTGTAAGTTAGGGACTTTACCTTCATGTTCTCATTTAATTCTTACAACTTTTGAAGTAAGTACTATTATCATGTTCATTTTACACAAAGGAAAGTAAAACTGAAAGGGGCAAAGCATGGCTGGGTTTACCTTGCTGTCACTGAAGTTTCTCATCAGAGTCCTGAATGATAAAACCAAGACTGAGGTACAAAGTTGTGGATATGTGCACCCACTTTCCTCCTAAGGATACGCTAGAAACTCATGCATGTATACACAAAGAGTAGGTATAATGATTTTCATGGTAGCAATGCTTATAGGAGCTTAAAGGTGGAAGCCACCTAAATGTCCATCAAGAAGAGAATGGAAAACTAAAATTTGGTATATCCATCCAGTTGAATGGTAGGTATTCAGCAGTAAAAATGAGATAGAGTTGGGGCACCTGGGTAGTTCAGTCACCTGGGCATCTGACTCTTGATTTCAGCTCAGGTTGTGATCTCAGGGTCATGGGATGGAGCCCTGTGTCTGGCTCCATACTCAGCAGGGAGAGTCTGCTTGGGATTCTCTCTCTTTCTCTGCTCCTTTCTTCAATGCATACTCTCTTTCTCTAATATAAATAAATCAATCTTTGGAAAAAATATTTTATTTTAGGGGCACTTGGGTGGCTCAGTCATTAAGTGTCTGCCTTCAGCTTGGGTCATGATCCCAGGATCCTGGGATCAAGCCCTGTATCGGACTCCCTGCTTGGCGTTCCACCTGCTTCTCCCTCTCTCACTTCCCCTGATTGTGTTCCTTCTCTCTCACTGCCAGTTAAATAAGTAAATAAAGTCTTTAAAAATTTATTTATTTATTTATTTATTTATTTATTTATTTATTTATTTATTTTTAAAGATTTTATTTATTTGACAGAGAGAAACACAGCCAGAGAGGGAACACAAGCAGGGGGAGTGAGAGAGGGAGAAGCAGGCTTCCCACCAAGCAGGGAGCCCGATGTGGGACTCGATCTCGGGTCTCTGGGATCATGATCTGAGCCGAAGGCAGTCGCTTAACCAACTGAGCCACTCAGGCGCCCCCAAAATTTATTTTATTTTTTAAGTAATCTCTATACCCAACTCAGGGCTCAAACTCACAACCCCAAGATTAAGAGTCACATACCCTACCCACTGAGCCAGGCAGGCATCCTGCAGTGTTTGAATTTTTAAAACAATCCGAAGCAAATAGGTTGTGCAAAATGTTAAGATGAATAAAGCTAATGTGTACACCAGGCTTTGTCAGTATGGTTTATCATACATTTGTTTATGTATGAAATGTTTCCTAATAAATATTTTAAAGCAACAACAATAAAGACACTTTAATTTCAACCTACCCAAGCCATTTCAGCCATGAGGGGATTCTGTGGCTGACACAACACTCCTCGTGCTACCCCCTCAGCACATTTATCATTACTAAAAACATCTATAATTTGTTATCTTTACATTACTCTAGAGTAGCACTGTTCAATGCAGCAGCAACAAGCCACATGTGGCCACTGAGTCCCTGAAATGTGACTAATCAGAACTGAGATATGGGTGAGTATAAAATGTACACACCAAACTTTAGACATTACAAAATAAAAAAAGAACATACATATCTCACTAATAATTTTTGTATTACATACTGAAATAATATTTTGGCTCTATTAGGTGCAATAAAATATATTAAAATTCAAGTTAATTTCACCTGTTTCTTCTTACTTTTTCAAAATTTGGCTATTGGAAAATTTTAGATTACTGATGTGGCACACATTACCTTTCTAGTAGAGCTGGCCTAGGAGAAGTCCCATTAAGCTCATGGGAACTCTTTCCTTTCCCGTTGTATGCCCGTAGTGCTGGCACGTAGTGCTTGGCACGAAAGGTACTCAAAAACACTGAATAGAATGGACTGGCTGAACTGTGAACTGAATGGATTGGCTCTCTGTTTCAAGCCTATGCCTACATCTGAGCATGCGCAATCCGCCTTTGTCAGAGACTGCGGAACAGTAACTTCCCTTCACCTGTTCCTGCAGAGAGCCCCTCTCCAAGGTACCACACAATCCTGGCCCCTACAATAATGGCTCAAACATCTCCGACAGCAAGAGCCTCCCTTCATATGATTCTCTCACTCCCTCTCCAATAGGCAAGGATCCCCACCTTAAAATCCCAGAGTGTCTCTCTTCTCTGATGCCGCGAATTCCTGACAGGATGTGTGGTCACAGGGTCACTGTGACAGTCTCAGAGACCCTCTCCCGCCATGACACTCCTTACCCCCACACACAGCGCTCATCACTCATTCCTAACGTAGCAACAGGGACCAATGCCCCTCTAGCCCAACAGGGATCAATGCCCCTCTAGCCCTGGAGACCTGATGAGAAGAGCCTTCAGGGCCTCCAACTATGCACAGATCCTCCTTACAGTTATTCTCAGGACAGCCCTCCTCACGAACTCCTAACAGAATATCCGGGGTCCCATCCCTATGGAAGCAAGCGACAGGAAGACTAACTTTTGACTCATTATTATCATCAAATGAGATTATTTAGAGAGTCAGGCTGACCTGCTAGAGATTGGGATCTCATTCCCTGTACCACTTAGAAACTATGTCCCATTACCAGGCCACCTCGTTAATTCTTATAACTAAAACTGTCTTCACAATCGTGTTACCCTAGATACACTTTTGTATAATTCATTCCACGTAAACCTTTAAAACTTGGCACACCGTT